>PVKV010006219.1:0-48103 GCA_004027835.1 Alouatta palliata
GTGGGCTGGGGCTGGGGCCAGGGTCAGACCTACCATGGTGGAAAAGTGTGAGTTCTGCCGGCTGCCGGCGGCGATGATCCGCTCCCACAGCTTCAGGGGGATGTTGGAGACATGGTGGGAGCAGGTGATGGCGGAACAGTGCAGGGAAGCCAGGTAGGGCAGCTGGACCAGTGGCCAGCCTGCTGTCTGCAGGTCAATCACCACCAGCTCCTCCTCAGCCAGCACCACTAGCACGTAGGGGTCGTCAAAGGCTGGGGTACAGGCCAAGGATCAGGGGCTGGGGCCAGGAGGAAGCAGCCCAGCCCTGTGGAATCAGAAGCTCCAGGGTGGGAGCCAGGGCATCTGTAGATCCAGAAAGCCCTGTTCTTGGCTGCTTGAGCAAAGCCTTTCCACTCCAGGAGGGCAGCAGGTGTGGGCAGCAGCCCTGCCTCTGTGTGCACAGTGGCTGAGAGCTACCTGGCACAGGACTCTTGAGGGGGGGGCATACCTGGCTGGAAGCCAGGGTCCCAACCAGGACAGGCATCCCCAGAGGCATGAAGCTGTGCCTGCCAACCCTCTTCCCTGGTTCCTCCTCCACGGGGCCTGCTCCCTGCTCAGATGCGCCTGCCCAGCCTCTCCCCACAGGCAGCAGCAAGCCTGGTCTTCAGCACACCAGCTGCTAGGGGTGGCATTTTCTTACTGCACGCAATCACTTCAACTCACTCAGGCCTGGCTCCAGCTAGCACTCAATAAACGTGCACTGGATGATAAAATCATTTCTGTTTTTTTTTTTTTTTTTGAGACAGGGTCTTGCTCTGTCGCCCAGGCTGGAGTACGACCACCTAATTTTTTTTTTTTTTTTGTATTTTTAGTAGAGATGGGGTTTCACTATATTGGCCAGGATGTTCTTGATCTCTTGACCTCGTGATCCACCTACCTCAGCCTCCCAAAGTGCTGGGATTACAGGCATGAGCCACCATGTCCGGCCTCCTTTCTTTTTTCAATCTCTCTCTCTCTCTTTTTTTTTTTTTTTTTTTTTTAAAGACAGGATCTTACTGTGTTGCCCAGACTGGAGTATAGTCGTGCGATCTCAGCTCACTGCAATCTCCACCTGTCGGTTCAAGTGATCCTCCTGCCTCAGCCTCCCAAGTAGCTGGGATCACAGGTGTGAGCCACTATACCTGGTTAATTTTTATATTTTTGGTAGAGATGGGGTTTTGCCATGTTGCTCAGGCTGGTGTTGAACTCTTGGGCTCAAGTAATCTGCCCACCTTGGCCTCCCAAAATGCTGGGATTACAGGCATAAGCCACCATGCCCAGCCTTTTTTTTTTTTTTTTTTTTAAATCTTTTTGTGAGATGGAGTCTTGCTCTGTCACCCAGGCTGGAGTACAGTGGTGCGACCTCAGCTCACTGCAACCTCCACCTCCCAGGTTTAAGCAATTATCTTGCCTCAACCTCCTGAGTAGCTGGGATTACAGGCATGTGCCACCACACCTGGCTAATTTTGTATTTTTAGTAGAGACAGGGTTTCACCATGTTGGCCAGGCTGGTCTTGAACTCCTGACCCTAGGTGATCTGCCCGCCTCGGCCTCCCAAAGTGCTGGGATTACAGCTGAGCCTCCACGCCTGGCTGACACTGCGTCTTTGAAGCGCTTGTCCTCCCTGCTCCTCTGGGGTCTGCTGCCTGCTGGATGCTCTCAGGTGTTCTTGGCCAGATCACCACCAAGCGCCATGCCTCTAAGGCCAGAGGGTGCCCCGGGCTCAGCCTTCCCATGGCTTCTCTTCTGGCTTCCTCACCACCTGGGAAGCCTCATCAGGGCCCTGGTTTCACATCTCTCTCTAACATTTTCTTTAAACCTCAAAATCACTGAGTAGCCTTCACACATCTCTGCGTGGAAGACTCCAAACGGACGCCTTCCCGATCTCTCCTCTGAACTCCAGAGCCATAAACCCCAGCTGTCTATTCAGCATCTCCCTTATGCGTCTGGAGTTCAGAGGAGAGATTAAGTCCTCAAACTTGACTCCCACCCAGCTGAGCTTGCCGCAGCCTCTCACCACTGCCTTCACCAGGATTCCTGGTGCTCCCAGCAAACCCTCACGTCATCCTTGAGTGATCTCTCCTCCCTTCACTCACCTCTCCCTAGACAAGGGGCCAAGAAATTACAGCCCAAGGGCCAAATCTGGCCTCCTGCCTATTCCTGTCAATACGGTTGTCCTGAAACACAGATCCGCCCCTTGTCTTGTCTGTGGCTACATTTGCTCTACAATGGCATCACACTGAATAGCTGCGGTGAAGAAAGCTACCTGGCCCTTTGAAACAGTCTATGAGCCCTGACCTGACCCCTCAATGCTGAATGTCAGAAAAGACAGTGTAACCCCAGCCACCTCCTGCCAGCCCCATGGCCTGCACCGAAGCCTAAGCAGAGGTCAGCTCTCCCTCGACTCTCACGGGGCTCCCGTCTTTGCTCCACTCCATGTTCCTCACATGGCAGCCAGACAGATCCTTTTGGAGCAGAGGCTAGGTCATGACACGCCTGCTGGGGCCCCTAATCTCCCTCAAAACAAAACCCAAGTCTTGACCATGCTTCCACAGCTCTATACAATCCGGCGCCGGCCACATCGGGCATCACCTCCGCAGCCATTCTGCCCTTCCTCCGCCCCTACCTCAGTGGAGCAAGCCAAGAGCTCTCCAAGCTCAGTCTGCACCCTAGGTCCCTATAGGGACAGCCCTCTCTCAGATTGTTCCTGTGTCTACGCAAATATGTCCCCTTATCAGGGAGGACTTACTAACCCTCGTCTAAACCAGCGCTGCTGTCCTCTGCCTGGCTTTTGTCTTACCTCAGACATTATTTGGCAACCTGGTCACTCTGTCCCCAAACTCAGATCTAAGTTTCATGGGAACAGGGGCCTCATCGGTTTCTAGAATAGGGCGTGGCATGTAGCAGTTGCTCATTAAATAGGAAAGCCTTCCAGGGACAGCTGGGTAAGAACCTGGCATGGCAGAACCACTATGTGGGAGCCTAAGGGTGCCCACATCTCATCTGAGGGGAGCACCCCTCATCAGGCACCCATCTCCTGGCCTGTGGGACTGTAGGGAGTTAGGGACACAGAGGGATAATTGCAGGAAGGTGGCCTGTCCTAGAAAGCCCAGCAGTCTTGAATTTGTAGCTCAGCAAGTTTCTCCCCTCCCTTCCTGACCTTTCCCCTGGGAATCAGGTTAACTCAGCCCAGGGAGTGTGGCCACCATAGCCCACGAGGCCCCCGCTCTGTGCCAGTGTGGCCCGAGTGCTATGGAAAGAGCGGAGCTGGGCCCTGCTCTCAGCATCCAGGGTGTGAGGAAGGAAGAGAGGCTAAGAAAGAAGGAAAAGCAGGTTTGGGGTTCCTCTGAACAGGGAAGAGGCAGTGAGAACACAGAGCAGGTGTCCTGAGCAGCCCCGCCCTCTCACCTTTCGGCCTCAGGCCCTTTCAGGCTGGCGTCCTTAGGAGAGGGCCCTCCCTCCTGGAGCTCCTGCAGGCCTCCTCTCCAGGTTTCGACATCAGCCCTTTCTGGTCTTGCCTGTCACACTATTTACGAGGCTGACTCAGGGCTCTGCCAGTCCTGCTGGAGCTCCAGGAGGCCGCACAGCCACTTTCTGCCCTGCCCAGAAGGCAGGCTTTGCCATCCCTAAGCCAGGACCCTCTTGCCTCAGCCAGGTGGGTGTTAAATCCAGCAGTCCAGATCAGCCCCCTGTGGGCTAAGTTCCATTCCAGTCTGGAAAGGGCAGAGAGCCCAGGGCGGGCAGCAGGTATGGCCGGGCTGGGTCTCCAGCTGGGGAGGGTGGCAGGGAGGCAGAGAAAGGAGCTGCAGGCCTTGGTGATACTCCACCTTGGGGTATAGTGAGGCTAAGGGACTCAGGACAGTGGCAGGCTTAGGAACAACTGTGCACAGCCCATCTTTTTTTTTTTTTTTTTTAAGACTCAGTCCGGCCGGGCGTGGTGGCTCACACCTGTAATCTCAGCACTTTGGGAGGCCGAGACAGGCGGATCACCTGAGGTCAGGAGTTTAAGACCAGCCTGGCCAACATGGTGAAACCCTGTCTTTAAAAAAAAAAAAAAGACTCGGTCTGGCTGAATGCAGTTGCATGATCTTGGCTAACTGCAACCTCCACCTCCCGGGCTCAAGTGTTCCTCCCATCTCAGCCTCCTGAATAGCTGGTACGACAGGTATGTGCCACAATACCTGGCTAATTTTTTTTGTTTTTTGTAGAGACAGGGGTCTCCCTACATTGTCCAGGCTGGACTTGAACGACTAGGCTCAAGCGATCCTCCTATCTTGGCCTCCCAAAGCACTGGGATTATAGGCAGGAGCCACTGCACCTGGCCCTTTCTTTACTAATAGAAAGGCCCACCCAGGGTTAGGTGTGCCCCACGCCTCCCACACCTAACCCTAGGCACCCACTCCCGAAGCTCTCCTACCAGCTGTGGGGTCTGCCTCTGTGAGGACAGTGAAGTCGATGATCCGGGAGGTGAAGTCAAAAGCTGTCTGCTGGCTGTCGTGGACCACCGAGATGCAGTGGCGGTCCCCGTAGCTGGCCCGAGGCATGCCGCCCTGGAAGATGATGAAGGGCAACCTGGCAGGCACAGAGGAGCAGAGGTGGGCTGGGGCTCCCGGCAGGGCCTCAAAGCCACAGGCCGGCAATCAAAGAGCTCACTCAGTCAAGATCCCCAGGAGCAGGTGGAGCTGGAGCCCGTCTCCTTCCAACTGCAACAGCCCAGGAGAACTTGGGGGCAAGGTGGGAGCATCCAGGCTGGGGGCTCGGAGTCTCGGCAGCCACTCCTGCCTCAAGCTGGGTACTCCCCCCAATTCTGTTTAAACATCACCCAGAGTGATTTTCAAGAAACAGGGCTGCCAGTAAAGGGGGTTGAGACTTGCAGCTCAACACTGTCTCTCTGGGAGGGTGGAAGGAAGGAGCAGGAATGAACTTGGCAGGAACTGGGCTGCTGAGAGACATGAACAGTATCCACCCGCTCTCCCCTCCCTAGCGTCCAAGACCCCAACGTGGGACCTGAGAGTGTTCACTAGGCACTGTCTTTCCCAAGCAGAGGCCTAAGTGACCTTTCTAGCCTTTTCCAGCTCTCCAGGAAGGCTCTGGAGAGGGAAAAGGACCAGCACGGATACCTACCCCTGCCTGCTGGTCAGCCAGAGGATTTTGGTAATAGCTTTGCAAGGAAAGGGACCTGCAAGGAAACGAATCGGCTTGAACGGATCATCCAGCTCTCAGACAAGCATCAGTCCCCATGGGCACAGACCCCTCAAGCTCATGCCCACACCCGCATGGTAGACCTGCTTGGGACTCTTGCTCTGAGAAGTTCCCCAAGAAACTGGGTGACAGGAACCCTGCTGTGCAGCTTTGGACAAAGCCTTTCCCCTTCTGGCCCCAGAGTTTGCTTGAGTTGAGCATCCTGCACCTGAATCCAGGAGGCACTGGGGGTGGGCCCTGCCTGGCGGGTGAAACACTGACCATAAGGCACGAGGCTGCGGAGGGGCTCTGGTTGCTGGGCGTCGCTGGACACGAGCCACTGGCAGTAGCTGCCATCGGAGTGGCAGCTGACCAGCAGGCGGCCATCCCGCTGCCAGCAGATGTTCTCCAGTTGCTATGGAGGAGGAGAGGGAGAGAGGGCAGCAGGCTGGGACCAAGGCAGCGTTCCCATCCCCTGCAGCCCATGCCTCTGCACAGAGCAGGTATGTGCCATGTGGGGCCCGGGAGAGCAACATGGTGCCTGCCACGTCCCAGGCACTGCCTACCTGGCTGCTGAGGAAATGGTAGAGCACGCGGCTGCCCTGCAGGTCCCAGATAACAACGAGGCCTCGGCTGTAGCCGATGAGGATCTGGTTGGGATCTCGAGGGTGCTCCTGCAGCGCCTCCACCATCTCGAACACCCTCCGGTGGCGGGCCTCGTCTGGCAACCTGGGTGAGGGAAGTGCTATGAGCCTCCGATGCCACCGCCAGGGGGTATGACCCCAGCATGGCACGGCCACAGGTTCCCCACACAGAGATGGCTGCTCCACATGTCTGCATGGAAAGATGGCTAGGGGCTGGGTGAGGTGGATGGCCAGGTGCAGTGGCTCACGCCTATAATCCTAGCACTTTGGGAGCCCGAGGTGGGTGGATCACTTGAGGTCAGGAGTTTGAGACCAGCCTAGCCAACATGGCAAAACCCTGTCTCTATTAAAAATAAAAAAAATTAGCTGGGTGTGGTGGCACGTGCCTGTAATCCCAGCTACTCGGGAGGCTGAGGCAGGAGAATCGCTTGAATGAGGGAGGTGGAGGCTGCAGTGAGCCGAGATCACGCCACTGCACTCCAGCTTGGGTGACAGAGACAGAGACTGTCTCAAAAAAGAAAAAAGAAAGATGGCTAGGACATGTCACCAAGAGGAGAGGAGCAGCATGGAGAACAAGACAGCGACATGGAAACAACCTCTAGTGATGTAAACACAAGCGGTATAACTATAAGGCAAGGCAAGACAGTGACTTCCGGAAAAGTCAACGTGGGGGCCGGAGGGAGCCTTGACTAAGAAGCCGTTGGGCGTCAACGTTCTATTTCCATGCCTGGGGGGTGGCTGCAAGGATGCTCTATAAGAACTGTTCAATTGTACGTTTATATTCGGTGCATTTTTGCAAAAGGAGATATTTCATAAGAAGCCAATTTTTTAGCCCCATCAAACAAAACTCTATACGAGTTGGCCTGGCCCTGGAACCTTGACCCCTCTCCTGTCTCCAGGCCTGGAATGCTGACATGAGGGCTGGAGGTGTTGCAGCTAACAAAAAACCACAAGGCAGCAGGCACAGGACCAACAGCCAACAGCAAGGATGTGGAGGGGGAAGTGGGCCCAGCCTGGACCCAAGCCATGCTAAACCCAAGCGCTCCGCATTATCCATATCCAGCACATCCACTGCTGGCACTGACCTCAGTGACATTCGAATCCGAATTGAGAGTAAGAGTTGAAGGGGACTTTAACCTGATTGGTAAAGCTGTATTTAATTTTGAATTTTTTTTTCTTTGAGACAGAGTCTGGCTCTGTCCCCCAGGCTGGAGTGCAGCGGTGCAATCACAGCTCACTACAACCTCCACCTCCTGGGTTCAAGCGATTCTCCTGCCTCAACATTCTGAGTAGCTGGGATTACAGGTGCATACCACCACGCCCGGCTAATTTTTTTTTTTTGAGACAGAGTCTCACTCTGTCACCAGGCGCTAGGCTGGAGTGCAGTGGCGTGACCTCGGCTCACTGCAACCTCCGCCGCACGGGTTCAAGCAATTCTCCTGCCTCAGCCTCCCGAGTAGCTGGGACTACAGGCGCGTGCCACCACGCCCAGCTAATTTTTTTTTTTGTATTTTTAGTAGAGACGGGGTTTCACCATGTTGACCAGGACGGTCTTGATCTCTTGACCTCGTGATCCGCCCGCCTCGGCCTCCCAAAGTGCTGGGATTACAGGCGTAAGCCACCACGCCCGGCCCAATTTTTTTTTTTTAGATAGAGTCTCACTCTGTCACCCAGGCTTAAGTGCAGTGGCATGGTCTCGGCTCACTGCAACCTCTGCCTCCTGAGTTCAAGAGATTCTCCTGCCTCAGCCTCCTGAGTAGCTGAGACTACAGGCATGTGCCATCATGCCCGGCTAATTTTTAGTAGAGGCTGGGTTTCACCATATTGATCAGGCTTGTCTCAAACACCTGACTTCATGATCCACCTGCCTCTGCCTCCCAAAGTGCTGGGATTACAGGTGTGAGCCACCTCGCCCGGCCTAATTTTAAATTTTTTTTAGAGACAGGCTCTCATTCTGTCACCCAGGCTGAAGGGTAATGGTCTGATCATGGCTCACTGCAGCCTCCAACTCCTGGGCTCAAGTGATCTTCCCACCTCCCAAGTAGATGAGACCACAGGCGACTGCCACCTTGCCCAATTAATTTTTATGTTTTGTGGGGGAAGACGGAGTCTTGCTATGTTGCCCAGGCTGCTCTCGAATTCCTGGCCTCAAGCAACCCTCCCACTTCAGCCTCCCAAAGGGCTGAGATTACTAATCCCAGCCCTTTGGGAGGCCGAGGCGGACAGATCACCTGAAGTCGGGAGTTCGAGACCAGCCTGACCAACAAGTAGAAATCCCCTCTCTACTAAAAATACAAAATTAGCCATCGTGATGGTACATGCCTGTAATCCCAGCTACTTGGGAGGCTGAGGCAGGAGAATCACTTGAGCCCAGAAGGTGAAGGTTGCAGTGAACCGAGATGGCATCATAGCACTCCCGCCTGGGCAACAAGAGCGGAACTCCGTCTCAAAAAAAAAAAAAAAAAAAAAAAAAAAAGCAAATAATATGCTTACACAGATGAAAACTGTTAGACAATTAGTCAGCTTCCAACTTTTTGCCATTAAAAACAGCCCTACAATGATCTTTTTTATTTTTTTTGAGATGGAGTCTCACTCTGTCACCCAAACTGGGGTCCAGTGGTGCATTCTGGCTCACTGCAAACTGCTTACCGGGTTCAAGCAATTCTCCTGCCTCAGCCTCCCTAGTAGCTGGGATTACAGGTACCCGCCACCATACCTGGTTAGTTTTTTTGTATTTTTAGTAGAGATGGGGTTTCTCCATGTTGGCCAGGCTGGTCTCAAACTCCTGATCTCAAGTGATCCTCCTGCCTCAGCCTCCCAAAGTGCAGGGACTGTGAGCCACTGTGACTGGCAGATCATTCTTATCCTGTATCTTTAGGACAGAGACTTCTCAGAGACAGAGTTGTGAGACTAAAGGATTGGACGTTTTAAAAACTCAGATAAGTGTCATCAAGTGGACAAGAACTGGCAAAAGAGGCTGGGTGTGGTGGCTCACATCAGTAATCCCAATACTTTGGGAGGCTGAGGTGGGTGGATCACCTGAGGTCAGGAGTTCGAGACCTGCCTGGCCAACATGGTGAAACCCTATCTCTAGTAAAAAAAAAAAAAAAAAAAAAAAAATTAGCCAGGTGTGGTGGCATGCACCCGTAATCCCAGCTACTTGGGAGGCTGAGACAGGAGAATTGCTTGAGCTCGGGAGGTGAAGGCTGCAGTGAGTGGAGATCCTACCACTGCACTCCAGGTGGGACAGAGTGAAACTCTCTCTCAATCAGCAAATAAATAAACAAATAAACAAACAAACTGGCAGGAGGGGCTCTCAGGACACTTGGACCTCCCCCATGCCCCGCAACTAGACTCCTATCAGCTAACTACAGGATGAAGCTGGGTGCTGGTGTGGCTGTCTGCTGGGGTGCAGGTCCTCCCGCCATCCTGCCCACAGGCTGTACCCCACTGTGCCACCTGTCATCCTGCAAAGTGTTCTGCTCTGACCTTGGGCTCGCTGCCCCAGCCCTACCCCGCTGAACAGGAAAGGCAGAGGTATGCACTCGGAGGGACACAGCTGCAAGAGGGAGTCCTCCCAGCCCAGCAACGCGCTGCCCTAGGCAGACAGGCCCTGCTTCGTCATCACCACCCACGGCTGGAGAGCCTGCTGGCCGGTTGCAGGAGTGTGTCCTGGGCCCAGTCCAAAGCCCTGCAGGGCCAGGGGACTAGCACCCTGGCCTCCTCCTGCCCCTTGGAACCACACATCACTCCACCACGACTGACCTGGCCCCCACATGCTCCTGTCAGACGCTGCCTCCTCTCTTTCCTTGGGCCCCTGTCCCCCTCTCCACACCTGAACCTGCTCTGATTCCTTCTCTATTGCAGTACCATCAACAAGGAGCAAAGCTTCCGAAATGATCTCAACAGACCCACACACCTGTGGTGGTCAAGGCTTTTTAGCCGTGAAACCTGCAAGCAAATGGAACCTAGGCAAAGTGCCCACAGCTCAAGGCAACAGCAGGAGCTGCCCCAGCGATGTAGGGAGGTTTGGGCCTGACTCTCTGAGTCCCTGGGGTCTTGAAACCCATGGTAAGCGCAAAGAACACTGGACTGAGTCAGTGACATTACACAGTCATTTGGGGTCTTTAGACGAGGGACCCCCAAATCCCCCTTTTTAGTGATATGATGCTAACCTATGATAAGGCATTAGATTCTCAGGAGGGAACAGGTAGGAAGCCAAGAGTCTCCCTGCTAGCCCCACGGAATTCCCAGCAGAGAAATGACAGCTCCTGAGAGACTCCTGGGGACCAAGGGGAGAAGCCATGCCTAACTTGAGGGGCTGAGGTTTCTAACAGCAGCCGGGCTCTAGGCTCACCGCTGCAGCACTGCATCCGAGCTGATGGTCCGGTCCTCCAGCATGTGGAAAGCTGGCAGCTGCACCACAAACACGTTGCCACTCTCGGTGCCCAGGTAGAGCAGTTCACAGGAGGAGTGTGGCAGGACCACCGTGATCTGTGTGGCACTGGGGGCAGCCCTGTGATGAGAACAGCTGACTGTGAGCTCACCGCTGCCCAAGAGGGGAGACCCCATAGATGGGGTCCCTTGACTCCTCAGAAAACAAGTCCATAAGGCCTTTTAATGGGGTTCACAACATTTCAGGCCAGGACAAACATTGGTCACTTTCTGCCAAGACAGGAGACCGACAGCAGAGAGCCTGGGCTAGGAGGCAGGAAAGACACCAGGGACCCTCCAGCACGACCCGGGGTGCGGATGGGGAAGCCGGGCTGCAGCCCCACCCACTCCACTCAGAGCATCTGAGCATGGCGACGCGTCAGCTCAAACGCATGCCAGGCATGGCCAGGGGCACAACAGGACCCACAAAGGGTGAGTCCACTCCAGAGGTGGGGCAAAGGTCAGGCTGGGCCGGGAGTGGAAGGGAATGGGGACTGAGCCCCTACCCTGGGGGGCCACGAAGTGTGAAGCTCTCATCCTCCTGCAGCTCCGACACCCCGCCCTTGATCTTCAGGTTCCAAAGGTGTAGGCTGTTGTCATCCAGCAGGGTGACCAGCTGGCACTAGCAAGGGAACAGGAATGGGAGCATGTGGTCTTGCTACCTGGGCAAGGCCTTTACATACTGGGGCTGCAGCCTGGGCTGGTTGTTTAAAGACCCCTGGCCACTACCAGGGTGGCCCATGAGCCCCAACTGTGGAAAAGGAGGGGGCCCCAGGTTTTCCCGTAAGCACCAAACCCAGGGCCAGTGAATGCTGGCCTCTCCACACCAGCCCTGCTGGAAGCAGTGAGGGCAAGGAGGGCATGGAGGTGGCTTCCTGTCCCACCCCAGGCCCCTCACCTGGCCGGGTAGGAGATGGATCTGTGTCACCGCGTTGTTCTCCCGGTGCAGCCCCATGAACTCCACGCCTGGGGCTCCGTAGCTAGGAGTAGGCTCAGGAAAGCTCTGGGAGGCCAGACACCATCCCCTGCCCACCTCGAGTACCAGGCCCTTGGGGCCCATGTGCAAGGAGCGCAAACACAGAGGGGGGCTGCCTTCCCTGCAGGCACCAAGATTCATGCATGGGGTGTGGGGTGGGGAACAGACACAGCACCCCTGGCCCCAGGGCACCAGGCTAGTGACCGGACCCCTGGGAGATTTCTCCCCGTCAGGCCAGTGGGAGCAACTCCACAGAAAGGTGAGGCCCAGCTGGGTTCGGTGGCTCACGCTTGTAATCCCAACACTTTGGGAGGCCGAGGTGGGCGGATCACGAGGTCAGGAGATCTAGACCATCCTGGCTAACAGGGTGAAACCCCATCTCTACTAAAAATACAAAAAAACAGGGCGTGGTGGCAAGCACCTGTAGTCCCAGCTACGTGGGAGGCTGAAGCAGGAGAATCACTTGAATCCAGGAGATGGAGGTTGCAGTGAGCTGAGATCCCGCCATTGCACTCCAGCCTGGGCGACAAAGTGAGACTGTCTCAGGCAAAAAAAAAAAAAGATGATGGCAACTGTCAGGTTGCCACCCTGAACCTCAGCTGCAAGAGACACGTTGGCTGTGGCTTGGTGGCACCTGTGAGAACACAGCACCCGCGGGCCCGTCCCCAACAGCCTCGGCCCATGAGTCTCAGCACCAGGGTTTGGTAACCAGAGTCTAGCTGTGGCCTGGCAATGATTAACCAGCCGAGGGAAGGCTGAGCCAGCAGCAAGGCCCTGGGCCCCTGTGTACATCAGCCCAGCCTGGAACTCCAGCGTTCCGTACCCCTCCCCCACACTGAGCAGAGGGAAAGAGGGAGGTTGGGCTCTGCTGGAGGTGACAGCCAGGCTATGGGAGGTGGTCCCCCATCTCTCAACTCCTTTTGGGCCCTGCCCTGGGAGCACAGATCCGATTGGCAGGGTGCCTAACCTGATCTGGTTTTTCATCTCTGAAAACACCGGGAGCCCCCAGTCGGCCAGAACCAGTGCTTTGGATAAAAGATGACCCAACTGGACGACATCCAGCCTCAGGCCGGGGAAGGCTGTCCCTGCCAGGCGGAGCCCTCTCCACTCTCTGCTGCCTGTGGGGGTGGGGATGGAATTTGGAAGGTGGTTACCTGAGCCCCATCTCTGCCTATGGCTAGAGCCCTGGGGCCAGTCCACCTCTGATTCTTATCGGGGAAGAAGGTTTAAAAACAAAACTGCCGCTGGGAGTGGATTGAGGAGTGGAGTGGCCCACGCCTGTAACTCTAGCATTTTCAGAGGTGAAGGCCAGAGGGTTGCTTGAGCCCAGGAGTTCATGACCAGGCTGGGCAAGATGACAAGACCCTGTCTGTACAAAAAAAAAATTTTTTTTTTTTGATACGGAGTCTTGCTCTGTTGCTCAGGCTGGAGCGCAGTGGCGCGATCTTGGCTCACGGCAACCTCTGCCTCCCAGGTTCAAACGATTCTCCCATCTCAGCCTCCCAAGTAGCTGGGATTACAGGCATGTGCCACCATGCTTCGCTATCTTTTTTGTATTTTTAATAGAGACAGGGTTTCACCATGTTGACCAGGCTGGTCTTGAACTCCTGACTTTAAGTGATTCACCCTCCCACAGTGCTGAAAAAAATTTTTTTTAATTACAAACATCCCCAGCGACAAGACAGGTCCCTGCAACTTGCTTTTCTGGTGGGGAGATGGGGAGCTGAGGGAGGCAGGGGCACAGAAGGGCCAGGCCTTGCTACTGACCCACCAGCCAGCCACTCATTTACTGAGTAATGGCTGAGACAGGCGTCAGGTCCTTCCCCCTGGATTCCCCAACACAGCTCCTGCAAAACAGGTCCCTGATCCCCGCAGTGGCCTTACCCCCTGCCCAGGGAGTCCTGAAACTTCCAGCAACAGGTGAGAAGGGGAAACTGAGTACAGGGAGGAGACCACATGAACAGTCCTGAAAGGACACAGGGGATGAAATAAACCTGTGCCTCCTCGGTCAGTTTCAACCTCACTGTCCTGCAAAGGACAGGGTCACATCCCGCCGTGCCCAGGTCACCGTCCTGCCATAAACCATACCTTCCTCACTTTGGAATAAAATCATGTCCAAAGCTGGAAATTCAGGAAAGTCCCTCATTTTATCCCAGCAGCCCTGGGCAAGGAGGGAAAAGATGTCCTTCCCCAAATCTCATCCACCCCAAGGCCCTGCCCAGGTGGGAGTGAGGGGATGGAGGATACAGCTTGATGGCTCCAGAACGGGTGCCGATGGCCAGGATGCGCA
Organism: Alouatta palliata; assembly: GCA_004027835.1. NCBI lineage: Eukaryota > Metazoa > Chordata > Mammalia > Primates > Atelidae > Alouatta > Alouatta palliata. The sequence continues at coordinate 13,544 of PVKV010006219.1, forward strand.
GGGACGGGCTGTAGCCGAGGGCGCTGGGCTGGTGCGGGAAGCCATGCTCCACTGTCTGCAATGAGAACCATGTGGCGTGAGCCTGTAGACCTGTCCCCTTCACACCACCATGGCTGGGGGAGCTGTAGCACCGGACCACCCCAGCAGGAAGCAGGGATTCCGTACCTTTCAGGTTCCTCCCAGACACCTGAGTGTTGAAGCCTAACCCAAATTTACCAGGCCCCACCCCCAGGCTCTTTGTGACTCTGCCCTTGGCCTCATGGCCACCCCTGCAAGCCCATCCTCCCCGACACCACGCCAGCCTCTTGATGCTCTCCAGGCACTGACTTGGTGCCTCCACCACATGCGCCCTGTGTGACGGACCCCGCCCTCCTCAGTGGCATGGGCGCCTTATGGGATGGGGAAAGTAGGGGGAGTCTGGCACAGTGAGACACTGGTCCCTGGGGGGAAAAGCCTGGTGGCACCACAGCTCTGGGCCCATCCAAGGGCCTAGAGTACTCAGAATAACACCACAGAGGCCCTGCCTGGCTCTGGGTTCCTCCAGGTCCCTCCAGGACCCAGTCAGCTGCGTCTCACAGGCTCTCACTGCTATCACATTTCAACCATCTTCCCAGAAAGGGAATTCCTGGAGCATTATTGCAGATACATGCTTTTTCATTTCTTATAACAGAAGTAATACACACACATTGTGAAGAACTTGGTAGGTATAAAGATGTTTAAGAACAAAAATTACCCAGACTCCTACAACCAGAAGTAACCCTAGCTAACACCTCAGCGTACGTCCTTTGAGTCTTCTCGCTTGTGAATGTTTGCACGTGTCTATATTTAAAAAGGTATAATTGGGATCATGCCATATGGATATATGTATACAAGATCATGTATAGGTATAACTTTGTAGCCTGGTTTTCTACTTACAGCCAGCCCAGGTTGTTAAAAGCTTGAAAATGACTTTTAAAAAAATTTTAATTAATTTGTATATATTTTTTGAGACAGGGTCCCACACTGTTCCCCTGGTTGAGTGCTGTGGAGTGATTTTGGCTCACTGTAGCCTCGGCCTCCCAGGCTCAAATGATCCTCCCACCTCAGCCCCGCAGGTAGCTGGAACTATAGCCACACACCACCATGCCCGGCTACTTTTTAATTTTTTCTAGAGACAGGAATTCGTCATGTTGCCCAGCCTGGTCTTGACCTCCTGGACTCAAGCAATCCTCCTGCCTTGGCCTTCCAAAGTGCTGGGATTATAGGCGTCACTGCAACCTGCCTAAAATGACTTTTTGTTTTGTTTTTAGTCTGAGTTTCGCTCTTATAGCCCAGCCTGGAGTGCGATGGTGCAATCTCAGCTCACTGCAAACTCCGCCTCCCAGGTTCAAGCAATTCTCCTGCCTCAGCCTCCCCAGTAGCTAGGATTACAGGCGCCCACCACCACACCTAGCTAATTTTTGTATTTTTAGTAGAGATGGGGTTTCACCATGTCAGACAGGCTGATCTCGAACTCCTGACCTCAGGTGATCCGCCCGCCTTGGCCTCCCAAAGTGATGGGATTACAGGCGTGAGCCACCATACCAGCCTAAAATAACTTTAAAAACAGCAAAAGAATGTTCTTTACCTGGAGATGCCCTAACTCACCAGGGCTTCATTGCTGAGCACTTACTTGGTTGCTAGAGGGTTTGCAACTGACAACCATGTTGATGGCATTCTTGGACTTCTATCTTCGTCTACAACACTTGAGTATCTCCTGGGGCAGATGTCCCAGGGATAGAATTGTGGGTTAAGAAAGGTATGAACATAAACGCTACAAATTTAGAGTGATAAACCATCTTCAGGAAGGTTTTCAGTTCAGTTACTTAATCAGTTATCCCAATCTGACCCCCACCTCCCACCGCAGGGGATGCTGGCTCTGCAGAGCTGGGTGAGAACAGCAGAGTAATGCCAAGTCAACTGGTTGCTTTGAAGACTTAAAAAACAACCACAGAGACTGTGCCCTGCAGAAAAAGGCCCCAACAATGAGGCAGCCTCCTTAGGCCCCGGGCTCTCCTACTTTGTAGCCCCGCCAGGCCTCAAAGCGGCAGAAAGGGAGAAGTCCCTGGTGAGATCTGGCAATGATAGCTTAGTGAACCCAATTGCTACCTGCCTCCCCCATCAGTTAGTCCAGTCCGATGGCTCTCACAAGGAATCCCATGCTGAGGTCAGACAGGGAGGAGAGCTCCAAGTGTCTATTTGGGGGTATGCCTGGGGATAAAAAGGTTGGGGGAGAGGGGGGTGCCTCAGGCCTGGCTCTTTGCCAGGAACACATGTGCCCTGCAAATGGTCATACCTGAACGGGATAGCCAGAGGGAGACAGATGGGGCCCAGCAGCGGCCCCCAGGCCAGCCCAGGTCCCCGTTCAGCTATGCAAAAAATGCAGAGCCTGGAGAAGCCCTGGGTAGATAGCTGAGTGTCTGGAATGTAAACATTTCCCAGGAAGAGGGGAGTAGACGACTGGGTAGGATGTGAAGGACAAGCTCCCCCAGGGGCCCCGCCAGACCTCAGCCAGCCCCAGGTTGCTGGGGCCTCAGGATCCGCAGCCAGAGCATCCCCCTGGGACAGCAGCACTTTCCCAGCAGCAGAGGCAGCTCAGGGAACAGCCTCTGGAATTTGGAGGACTCTGGCGGAAATGCCCCACAGGAGCCCGCTGGCCTGGCCAGGAGCAGGCCCACGCCCCAGGCTGCACGGAATGGTAGCCATGAGCCCCAGGTAGCCACCAAGCACTTTCAGTATGGCTCATGTCACCAGGGAGGATTAATTCAGTTCTTGGAAACTCTTCAAGTATGTCTGGAACAACTTGGGTTCTAGAAGAACTGGGGCTGGACTCGGGCAGACCACGCTTCAAATCTCCTTTTTCTACTGTAAATCGTCCAAATTCCAAATACAGATCTAGTACTTCCAAAAAAGATTTAATGTCTGAATTGAGATGTGTTCTAAGTGTAAAATACACCTAGATTTCACAGATTTAGCATTCGAAAAAACAAACTGAAAAAATATCACTAGCAATTTAAATTAGCTACATGTCTAAATAGCTTGCATATGTTGGATTAAAGGGAATATATGATTATGATGATGATTATTATTTTTGAGACAGGGTTGCGCCCGTCACCCAGACTGGAGTGCAGTGCCACGATCTCGGCTCACTGCAACCTCTGCCTCCCCAGTTCAAGTGATGGTCCTGCCTCAGCCTCCAGAGAAGCTGGGATTACAGGCACACGCCACCATGCCCAACTAATTTTTATATTTTCAGTACAGATGGGGTTTCACCATGTTGCCCAGGCTGGTCTCAAGTGATCTGCCTGCCTCAGCTTCCCAGAGTGCTGGGATTATAGGCGTAAGCTACCGTGCCCGGTCAGAATATATGATTAAAATTAATTTCACTTGTTTAAATAATTTTATAATGCAGCTTCTAAAATTTTTTTTAAGACAGAGTCTCACTCTGTCACCCAATTGGAGTGCAGTGGTAAGATCTCAGCTAAGTTCCACCTCCCAGTTCAAGCAACTCTCTACCTCAGCCTCGCAAGTAGCTGGGACTATAGGCACGCACCATCATGCCCTGCTAATTTTTGTATTTTTAGTAAAGATGGGGCTTCATCATGTTGGCCAGGCTGATCTCAAACTCCTGACTTAAAGTGATCCACCTGCCTTGGCCTCCCAAAGTGCTGGGATTACAGGTGTGAGCCACGGCACCGGGCCAGAATATATAATTAAAATTAATTTCACGTGTTTAAATAATTTTATAATGCAGCTTCTAGAAAACTTTAAATTTCATACGTGGCTCATATTATATTCCTACTGGCCTCAACAATTCTGCACATCAGCAGGAAAGTCAGGCCACAGAGAAAACAGCCTGCAACTTTTTGCGGGGCTCTCAGGCCACATGTCATGGGCAGTTCTAACATTTCACCTGACTCTCTCCTGCTTCAGCTCCATATCTTTCCACTAACCCAGAGGAAGACAAACAGGATGGGCCCATCCTTCAACCACCCACATTCATTCCTCATTCCCTTGGAGATACTGTGGCCACCCCTCCTTCCCATCTCCACTTTCTTTTCCAAAGGCTGATTTAGAACAGGGGCTGTCAGACCCACTAAGCTTTGAATCCCTTCCTGCCACGTATGAGGCATCTGGTAGTGGGTGAGCTGCTGGGCCTCCCTGAGCTTCGTTTCTCAGGTAATAAATGGGATGGTACTGGTGACTGCGCTAGGCAGGGCAGTCCTCAGATTGGACATGATGGACCTGAGGCGACCTGGTGCGGCTGGAAGGCTCAGCCACCCCACAGCACACACGGGCCTCTGCTTCCTTCCAAGCCTCGAATCGTTCCATGGTATCCCCTTGGGTACTTCTCCAAGTTGGCAACTCTAGAGGGACCAGGGCTCCCCCAAAACTGAAATAAAGGCAGTGACCTTCACAGAGACTTTGCCTGGGCACACTTAAGAGAGTCAGTTCACCTGTAAATGGCCTGGCTCCCCTGGGACTCCCCAGGTTGGGGAGGGGAGACAGCACTGCTTCAACGGGCAGCATCCAGCCCACCTGGCCCCGCCATAGATGACACCTGGCTCAGGTGACCTCTGCCAAGGGAGGACAGAACAAGGAACTGTTTTGACAGGGTCTGGGCAGTCCTATGAGGACAGGGACTCGGGCTGGGCAGAGAGGCATGGGAGACCTACGTTAGTTATGAGAAGCCAAAGGGATCTTGTTGGAAACACGGAGGGGATTGAGATTTGGGAACAGGACTAAGAGCAGCTGATGAAGGGACAGGGAGGAGCTAGAAACCCAGGACCCAGTGTCCTGAGGAAACCAGTCAGGGAAAGAACCATGGGCATCTCTGGCTGTGTCCCAGTTGCCCCCACTTTGTGTGTGTGTGTGTGTGTGTGTGTGTGTGTGTGTGTGTGAGAGAGAGACAGGGTCTCACTCTGTTGCCCAGGCTGGAGTACAGTGGTGTGATCTCAGCTCACTGCAACCTCTGCCTCCCAGGCTCCAGTGATACACCTTAAGTCTCCCAAGTAGCTGGAATTACAGGCAGGCACCACCATGCCTGGCTGATTTTTGTATTTTTTGTAGAGATGAGGTGTCACTATGTTGGCCAGGATGGTCTCGAACTCCTGGACTCAAGTGATCCACCTGCCTTGGCCTTTCAAAGTGCTGGGATTATAGGTGTGAGCCACTGTGCCTGGCCTGTCCCTTACTTTGGTGCCCTTCCTACCCCCTTTCTCTCCTACCCCCAACTCCTACCAGCCTTGTAAGGCTCAGCTTCTCTGCTGGTGAAAAGGTCTAAATCACACGGGTGGTGACTCCCCCTTGTTAAGGGTTCAGGAACAGTTCCAGGTCCCTGTTAGAGGGAGTGCCTATGGCCTCCCTGAAAGGAGGCACCCACCTGAGCACAGAAGATTGGGCTTAACCCCAGGGCTATGTTCCTGCAAAGGCACACACAGCAACCCTGAATCATGGCTCCACTCAGGACACAGGGTGGGATGGGGCACAGCCCCTGGGAGGTCAGGGAATTCCAAGACCAGCCCTCCCAGCTATTCTAAGACCCCAGCTATCTCTTCTCGGATTCAAACTAGGAGGCTGACCAAAGCCTGGCGGCCACTGGGACCTCCTGAGCACAGCATCTAGCCTACCTGGCCCCGCCCACATCTGATACCTGGCTCAGGTGACCTCTGCCAAGGGAGGAGAGAACAATGAACTCCTTTGACAGGGGGGTTGGGAAAGGAGAGCAAAGATTTGCAGAAGCCGCCAGACTGCAACATTAGCCTAGAGTGGGAGAGAAGGCCCTCTCCAGGTGCCAGAAGGGGAGGGAGTGAGCAAAGGCTGTTTGTCAGAGGCAGTGGGGCCTTCATCCTGCCCGCAGCCAGGGAGGACCCTGCCTGAAGGCTAGAACCGAGGAGTCCCTGGCACTCCCCAGGGGGTGGGAAGAAGGGAATGCCAGGAACCAGGTCCTTGGAGGCTGCACAGGGCGGGGTGGGGGGGCACGCCCGCCTAGCTGGGCCGCTCTGCCCGATACTGGCTGGGTGTGGCCAGTTCAGATTCCTGGCAGTGGCAGCAACCTGGCCCTCCCAGTGTGGCTGCTGTCACCTGACACCTGGGGCCCAGCCATGCAAAAGCCACTACAGAACAACCTGGCCCTCCGCAGGGGCTGCTGGGTCAGAAACACACTGTTTGTTCAGGGCCTAAGGGGACAGGGAGGGTGGGCATGGGCAGGGAGGGCCCAGGTAGGTGCTACTGTGGCAGCCCCGGCAAGCACAGTGGCCTGTTTGCCCTGATGGGTGCGGCTGCTTGGGGTGTGCCTGGGATTGGCCGTAGGGGAGCAAGGCTGCGGGCAGTTGTCTAGGAACGGGTTTTACCCTGACTTTTCCTCCAGCAGCACTCCCTCCCTACTGAAGTCCCACGGTCCGCCCCCCCTTGGTCCTCAGTGGCCCTGTCCTGACGCTGCAGCTGACTTGTCTGTCTGTCCATCCCTCCACTGGCCTCAAGGGCATACCACATATAGCAAACAGTTACTTCGCTGGTGAATAAACTGAGGTGTGAAGAGAGGTGAAGCCACCACCCTAAGGCCACACAGCCAGACAGCAGGTGGAACCAGGATGTCCTCATCCCCAGCCTGTGCCCCCCCATGATATGCTCCAGCTGTGTAGGCCCTGGAGGCCTCAGTCTCCTCCGTGGCAGAATGGGAGCAACACCCATCCTGAGTTGTGGTGAGGATGATGCCATGACAAGGCAAGCCCTGGTAAGGTATCCACCTGTGCCAGGCACCGTTTGAAGCAATTATACTCCCTTAGGGACCTTTATGATGCTGTTGGGGCATCATACCACCCCAAAATATACCACCCCAAAACAACACTGTAAGAGACCAGAATGTGCTACCCCAAAATATACTGTTTTTTTTTTTTTTTTTTGAGAGTTTCACACTGTTGCCCAGGCTGTAGTGCAGTGGCACGATCTCAGCTCACTGCAATCTCCACCTCCTGGGTTCAAGCAATTCTGCCTCAGCCTCCCGAGTAGCTGGGACTACAGGCATATGCCACCACGCCCAGCTAATTTTTTTGTACTTTTAGTAGAGACAGGGGTTTCACCATGTTGGGCAGGATGGTCTTGATCTCCTGACCTTGTGATCCGCCCACCTTGGCTTCCCAAAGTGCTGGGATTACAGGCGTGAGCCACTGGGCCTGGCCTACCTTTTTTTTTTTTTTCTTTTTTTGAAACGAAGTCACTCTGTCGCCCAGGCTGGAGTGCACTGGTGCGATCTCAAGTCACTGCAACCTCCACCTCCCAGTTCAAGCAGTTCTCCTGCCTCAGGCTCCTGAGTAGCTGGGATTACAGGCACCCACCACCGCACCCAGCTAATTTTTGTATTTTTAGTAGAGATGGGGTTTCACCATGTTGGCCAGGCTGGTCTCAAACTCCTGACCTCAGGTGATCCACCCACCTCAGCCTCCCAAAGTGCTGGGATTACAGGCGTGAGCCACGGCACCCAGCTACTTCTTTGGCATACTTTGAGCTAGTTATTCTCAGAAAGTGCAGACATGGGAGTAGTTCTGGCTGTCCTTTTGTTAAAGAAATTTACATCCATAAAGGAAATCTACATTAGTCAAGTACAGGCTGAATATCTCTCATCTAAAATGCTTGGGACTTCAGTGACGGGCAGCTATTAAAAAAAACAAATAAAAAAAGAAATAAAAGAAATAAAATGCTTGGGACTAGAAGCATTTTGGATTTCAGAACCTTTTGGATTTTGGAATATTTGCATTATACTTACTGGTTGACCATCCCAAATCCAAAATTTCAAAATCTGAAACACTTCAATGAGCATTTACTTTCAGAGTCATGTTGGCACTTCAAAAACAGATTTTGAAGCATTTCGGATTTCAGATTTTCTGATCATGGACGCTCAACCCCATCTGTATCAGGAAGAGGGCTGCTTTAAGGCAACTTTTATTTCCCAGGAGACCGTCTCTGCATACATAACAAGACAACCTTCATTCAACCACACACTTCCTCCCCTCACTTTCCCATAACCTGGTCAACCTGGTCACACCCTATCCCAGTCCCCCCGCCTTTTCTTTTGAGACAGGGTCTCACTCTGTCACCCAGACTAGAGTACAGTGGCGTGATCTTGGCTCACTGCAACCTTCACCTCCCGGGTTTAACATTCTCCTGCCCCAACCTCCCGAGTAGCTGGGACTACAGGCGTGCATCACCACACGAGGCTAATTTTTATATTTTTAGTAGAGATGAGGTTTTGTCATGTTGGCCAGGCTGGTCTCTAACTGCCGACCTCAACTGTTCCATCCACCTCAGCCTTTCAAAGTGCTGGGAATACAGGTGTGAGCCACTGTGCCCAGCCTTATGTCAATTTAATTCCTGGCTCAGCCAAAGAACCTAGAAGGCTGGAGGGAAGCCAGTTTTTGCTCCCCTACAACACCCATTTTACGGATGAGGAAACTAAAGAACAGAGAGGCTAAGTAACATGTCTGCTGTCTTACACAGTGAGGAAGCGACAGAGCCAGGATCTAGACCCAATGCCAGCATCTAGACCCAGGCCATGTGGCTGCAAAGTCCCTGCCCCTAACCACTACCCAGGCCCTCTGATGCCTGGCACATAGCCCTCAGTGAACTGGAGTTACTGCTCTGACAGCCAGCCCCTGGCAGAGTTCAGAGACTGTTCGCAATCACAGATCCTCTGCAGGTACTGAAGCCAAAGAAACAGGACGTCTCATTCTCGGGGTCCCCGGGGTGATGTCCTTGCTCTCTTTGAGGCATCGGGCTTGGTGTGGCTATAAGACTGTTGAGCCAGAAGGTGTTGGAGAAAAAGGCTGGGACTGGCTCAGAAGCCAGCGTCTACAAGCCACCTGGGGTCAAACTGTGATTGACTGTACTGTGTTCCAGCACAGTACCCAGCAGACTGGCCTTCCAGGACCACTGGAAGAGACATAACCTGAGAACTGCCAGATGTGAACACTCTCTGGGGGTTGACCCTCTCCTATACCAACAGCCCACATGCCACTCCAGGCTCCAGCCCTGGGTATCACACCGTCTGCTGGAGCTGTCCCAAGGCTCCCCAACTCAACCTCAAGCCACATGACACCCACCATAGGACGGTGCTGTCAGATGCTGCAGTCGCCTTCGAATCATGCAGCAACTCATGTAGTCCTCACACCAACAGCATGGATGGAATGGCTCTGAGTATCGTATCTATCTCAGAGGCATGTAACCTGCTCAAGGTCACACAGCTGGCGAGCCTGGCAGTTGGCACCACTCACGACTGGGCAAGCTACCTCTCCATAAATGGAGAGCACTGTTGTTGCGATTGTGTGCAAATCAAAACAATCAAAAAATATTACTTTTCCCCAAATCTGCTCTTCGCCACTCCTGGCCCGGGCTCCCCCTCCCAAGGCCTGGCACCACCACCCACCCAGGTCAGAGACTCCATGGTCATCCTGGACACCCACCTTCCCTCCCATCCCCCCCCCCTTTTTTTTAAGATGAAGTCTTGCTCTGTCACCCAGACTGGAGCGCAGTGGCGCCATTCCAGCCCACTGCAACCTCTGCCTCCCAGGTTCAAGAAATTCTCCTGCCTCGGCCTCCTGAGTAGCCGGGATTACAGGCGTGCACCACCATGCCCGGCTAATTTTTGTATTTTTAGTAGAGACGGGGTTCTACCATGTTGTTCAGGCTGGTCTCTAACTCATAACCTTGTGATCTGCCAGCCTTGGTCTCCCAAAGTGCTGGGATGACAGGTGTGAGCCATCCCATCCGGCCCCATTCTCTCTTTACTGCCCCATCAGCAGGTCTCTGCAATCGGATGCCCTGAATAGTTCTCTATTCAATGGGTCTCAAACCAGCAGCGATTTTACCCCTCAGGAGACATTCGGCAATGTCTGGAGACATTTTTGGTATCACATCTTGGCAGGCTGTGTGTGTAGGACCAGGAACACTGCTCAATAGTCTACAGTGCACAGGACCGCCTCCACAGCACAGCCAGCCTCAAGTACCATCCGTGAGTGCTGAAGCTGAGAAACCCTGCTCAACTCATGCCTTGTCCCCCAGCCCTTTCCTTCTGGGCCCTATCTAGTCACTGCAATGTCTCCTAATTGCTCTGAGCTTACTTGCTTTGCCCAAAGAGTAAAAATATCTCCAGGTTTATCTTTCCTACATTGCAAATGGGACCATTACTCACTCCCTTGCTCATAACCCCCTAGGGCTGCAGGGTCAGTCAGTTCAGGCCCAGATGCCAGCATCCAGCATCCTCCCTGCCTCCTCCGCCTAGGCTGTGGAGGGGCAGACCATCCGGGATCCCAAATCCCCTGGGATCTGGTCTCATCCTTCAATCCCACCCTGCTCCACAACACTACCCGAGCCTGGATAAATCTACTGGTGGCTTCTGAGTCCCTCAGGCTCTCTCCTTCCTTCTCTCTACTCCCAAGGCCTGAAATTTCAGGCCAGAAGCCTCCTCCTTCCTGCAGACCATAAAAATGAAGGGAAGAGGCCTAATCAGATTCCCACAGCCCTGAGCCTTGGGCTGTGGATCCAGTAAGTGCTCAATGCATGCTTCTTGCATATGAATGGAAGAGGAAGGTAGAGGAGGAGGAGACTCAGGAGCTTCCCTCTGCCACTCCCAGGCCTGGGAGTGGGCCAATCAAGTTTAGGAACCACTGCTGGAGGATAGGGGAAAGAGGGAGGGACAATTCCTCACCCCAGCTCCACTCCAGTTGCACAGAAAGAACTTTGGGAGCGGGGGAGGAGTTCAGCCCTGTTTGCTGAGCCTGTGGGTCAGGTTTCTGCCACCTTTTCAGAGTGAGAGACTGAAGGCAGAGGGGGGTCACCCAGGTCCCTTCCATCCCCTGTGGACACTGAAGCTTTGAGACCCAGCAGTCATAGGCTACTCCCTCCAGAGCAAGAGTAGCAGGCTCTAGGGGTCCTGAGATCTCCCATTCCCAACACCTGCACCCCCACATCCCAAGGCCCAAAAGCAAGCTGGTGGGAAGTACACTGGCATAGGAAAGCCCTAACTCCAGAGGCAAATGTCCTTGTGGCAAAGCTCCATCAGGGACACCAACTTCTCCCACAGGCTAAGAAACCCAGAGGGAAATGGCAGGGCACGTTGGGAGTGCTGACCCACCTCTCCCAGCAGGGAGGTCAGGGAGGTCCCCTCCATCCCACAACAGCAGCCAACATTCCTGGGCCACTGTGCTAGCACTTAAGCTACCTCATCCCACATAAGCCCTTAACAAGCCTATGGTTTGGGTGACAGGCACACGATCATCCAGCTTCTACGTGGCAAAGCTGGGTTTGCACCTGGGCAAGCTGACTTCTGCACTTCTCAAGTCAACAAACAAAAATACAGCCAGGCGGGTGCTGTGGCTCATGCCTGTAATCCCAGCACTTTGGGAGGCCGAGGTGGGCAGATCACGAGGTCAGGAATTCAAGACCAGTCTGGTCAACATGGTGAAACCTCATCTCTACTAAAAATACAAAAAAATTAGCTAGGCGTGGTGGTGAGTGCCTGTAATCCCAGCTACTCGGGAGGCTAAGGCAGAAGAATCCCATGAACCCAGGAGGCAGAGGATGCAGTAAGCCGAGATCGCGCCACTGCACTCCAGCCTGGGCAAAAGAGCGAGACTTCATCTCAAAAATAAATAAATAAATAAAAATAAAAAATATACAACCAAAGAGAATTCCTCATTCATCACAGGGAGATATCCCTTTTCCAGACTGCCTGGTCTTACATGCACTGCTTCCTTTTAGGGGCAAGGGAGCCCAAATGGAAGCCCCCAACAAAAGCCAGATGTCCAGCCCGCAGCATGCGGGGAGGCTCCTGGATCCCCGGGGCAAGAGCATCACAGTGTCCCGGTCCCTGCAGCCCACCTTCCCAGCAGAGTGGACCAAAGCACAGGTGAGCAGGCCCCACACTGCTCGGTGGCCCAGGAGCTGAAAAGCCACACTGTAGACCTCCTGTGCACTAAGGCCTGTCCTGACCTTCTCAGGCCCCAGGCCCCTAAGAGGAAGCCCCATGGGGCTTCTGGTGCCCTGGGTACAGGTTTGGGATTGGTGTAGTCCGATGCCAATTCTGGCTCATTCTCCTGGCACCTCTCCCCACTCACCTGGCAGGACCCTGCCAGAAGGAATCACGTGCTCAGCCTGTAGGGGAGTTGCATTTTCCTTCAGGGGCAATTTGAGAAGGGACAAACAGCCATGGCCTGTGAGTCCAGGGCCTCAAAGGACATTGTTACCCCCTGCAGAGTTCATCTTTTTATCACGCATGTCCCTAAGCCTCCTTGACAACCCTGTGCCAAGGTAGGCAGGGCAGATCCTTTTATTCCCATGATACAGGTAGGGAAACTGAGGCTCGATGAGGTGGGGTGACTTGCAGAGGTCACACAGCCAGTGAAAGACTTGGGATGAGGAGTGGTGAGGGCATCCAATTCCTCTTTCCTATAAAAGCCCTTTCACCGGGCCCCATTTCCAAAGTCAGAGTCCCAGGAGGCACTGCAGGCACCACATAAGAGCTATACCTTAGGCCGGGTGCGGTGGCTCACGCCTGTAATCCAAGCACTTTGGAGGCCAAGGCGGGCGGATCACCTGAGGTCGGGAGTTCAAGACTAGCCTGACCAACCTGGTGAAACCCCGTCTTAAAAAAAAAAAAAAAAGAAAAGAAAAAAAAAAGAGCTATACCTTAATCCAGCCCCAACCTGAGCTCCCCAGCCCAAAACCCAGGTCACCTCCCCTGCTCTCCCTAACTTACCTTGTTAAACTGGAACAGGTCCCGCTTGAGCCTCTCCCGAACAGGGTCGTGCCCTGGCCTCAGGAACCGCCTCATTTTGCTTGGTCTGCAGCCCCCACCGGAAACCTGGAGAAACAGGAGGAGCTGCAGGGGCCTGTCCTGGCACTCGGGTATCAGTGAGGCCAGGCCCAAACAGGCGGAGCGGCCCTCTCTCTCCAAGTCCAGTAGGCAGCCACCCCGGGGCCAAGCTGGCTTCACAGTGACCGCCCATGCACCCTGGCTTCCCCACGCTCAGATCTAGAGGCCGGACCACCTCAGGGCTGAAGGCCCTCACCACCTGTGGCCTTATAATGAATGGGGCAGGAAAAGCTGGGGGAGGAAGCCATTTAGCCTGGCTTTATGAGCACAAGGAGGGCCCGCCAGCCCTAAGGTTAATTAGCTTAATTGTTAACCTGTTTTCTGAGAAACCATGAAACTCCAGCTAAGCAGAAAGGGAAACTTCACAAGCCTCTTCCTCCAAAGTCGGGTGGAAGGTAGAAACACCAAGGCTGTTCCCAGATCAGAGCCCAAGTCAGGGTGGCCCAAGGGATTCCAGGCCAGGGCCCCGGGGCAGATGCCTCTTCCTTCTAACGTCGGGGAAGGCTGTACATGGGCTCTCAGCCTCAGCCTCTCGAATCAGCCACAGCCACGAGGAACTCAGTGGGCAGGGGTGGCACAGGGCACTCAGTCAACGTGCTGGCTCATCCCACTGTGCCTGGGGTCTCTGCGGGTCCCCTCCCCTCTCTCTGGCTAGCCCCAGTCCAACCTCCCTGTGCTCTATTGGGGTGTGTTCAGAAAGGTTCTCTTTCCCATAGGCCCAAGTGGAGAATAATCAGGAGAAATTTGCTCCCAATAAAGAAACCAGCTTGAGGCCCCCAAACTCTCCGCCCACCACAGAATCCATTCCCAGCCCAAGGGGAAACTATTTCTGGAGTATCCTTGGGGGAAGGGGAAGGATCCTCTGTGCTCCAGCTTCTGGCTTCCAGTAGCTCAGCCTCCTCCTGACCACAGGACAGCAAGGCCCGACCTTGGGAAGCCCAGACACAGTCCCACCCGGGGCACAGCTCTGTTCACTCCCAGCAGGATGGGGAAGGAAGCAGATCTAATCCCCAACCTGGAGGCGCGCACTCCGGACAGGGGCAGGTAGAGACAGGGCAGCCCAGTGTGTTGAGTGCTCTGACTGCAGGAAGGAGAGGGAACACCTGGCCTGAAGCGGGAGGGCAGCTCATATTTGAGAAGAAGGTATCTAAATCCGGGCACAGTGGCTCACGCCTATAATCCCAGCACTTTGGAAGGCAGAGCCAGGTGGATCATGAGGTCAAGAGATGGAGACCATCCTGGCCAACATGGTGAAACCTGTCTCTACTAAAAACACAAAAATTAGCTGGGCCTGGTGGCAGGCACCTGTAGTTCCAGCTATTGGCAGGGGCGGGGGGAAGGCTAGGCACCGTGGCTCACGCCCGTAATCCCAGCACTTTGGGAGACCGAGGCGGGTGGATCACCTGAGGTCAGGAGTTTGAGACCAGCCTGGCCAATGTGGTGAAACAAAAAAAATAAGAAGGGTATCTAAGCTGAGGCTTAAAGGATTTTAGGTTCTTGGGAGGTGGCAAAAATTAACTATCAGGTCAGGATATTGCATATGATAGGACCCCATGTGATCTGGGCCGGGTGGGAGAAGGTAGGTAACGTTTGTGGCAGAATTGGGGGTGTCTTCTGGCAGAGGGTTTGCCATGCTGGGAGGGTGACCCAATTCTGCAAAATCACACTGTAAAAAAGAGGCGGTTCTGTAATCCCAGCACTTTGGGAGGCCAAGGCAGGTAGATCACCTGAGGTCAAGAGTTCAAGACCAGACTGGCCAACATGGGGAAACCTCATCTCTACTAAAAATACAAAAATTAGCCAGGTATGGTGGCAGACTCTGTAATCCCAGCTACTCAGCAGGCTGAGGCAAGAGAATCGCTTGAACCTGGGAGGCGGAGGTTGCAAGCAGAGATAGGGCCATTGCAATCCAGCCTGGGCAACAGAGCAAAAACAACCTCTGAAAAAAAAAAAAGAGGCAGAGCCACATCCTCCTTGAGTGAAAGGATCTGCAGGGTCAGTTACCCCCGAACCGAACACCAGGAACCAGCCCCCTTCTGGGGAAACTGAAAAGGTGGGTCAAGGTCAGTATGAGCCATTCCTGCCTTTATATTTTGGAGGAGTCAGCCCAAAGGTGGGGCCCCCACTTTGCTGGGGAAGAGCAGGTGGCCGAGAAACTCCTAGGACCCACTTGATCCAAGGCCCTGAGGGGATTCAGAGAACAGGCACTGGCTGGGAAAGCCCCAGGGGCTTCTGGGAGTGGAAGTGAGAGGACGCTGGGATCTGCCGGCCCAGTGTTCCAGCCTGGGGGAGGGCAGCTCACGCTCATAAACTAGTCGGACTCCTGGGGGCTCACACCCCAACCCAGGGCCCAGGCCCAGGTCACTGGATCAGAAGTCAGAGGAAGCTTGGTGGGGGCCCCCTGGAGAGCGACCACCGCCTGTAGACTCCAGGGAGGGGAGAAGAGGGCACAGGGCCATCTGTGCCAAAGACTACACACAGGCTCGAAGGTGACAAGGCAGAACTGGGGGCTGGGAGGAGATGCCGGTAAGAAGGAGGGAGACAGGGTATAGCGATGTCATCACGAGAGGGCACCAATGAGTCAGGAGGGCGAGGACACTGAGCACCATCTACCCAAATGCTGTGTACCCAGGAGTGAGCGTACCAAACCCTCTGCAGCCTATTGCATTTAAACAATTTTGCTCAAGTAGTCTGTGCTCATTGTAGAAAAAGCAAATACAGAGGAGAAAATCCTCCCTAAACCCCAGCACCCAGAGAGCCACAGTCATGGGTCACTCAATGTCCTGGCCACCTCCTTTCCTTGGCACTGAATACGTTTGTGAGCGTGCAGCTCCTCAACACCACCCTGATCTCGGAAGCCATCTCTGAAAGGTAAATGGAACGTCCTCACTCAACAGGCGAGGAAACAGGCCACAGCAGCGAAAACACCTTGTCCAAGGTCACCAAGTAGGAAGCGGCAGAACTCAGACTGGATCCCAAGTTAGAAGGCCTCTGGGTGGCAGTGAAGGATGGATGATACGGGACAGAGGATGCCCAATGATGCCCCCATGGTTAAAAGGCAGGGACATGGCCGGGCGCTGTAGTTCATGGCTGTAATCCCAGCACTTTGGAAGGCTGAGGCGGGCGGATCACAAGCTCAGAAGATCGAGACCATCCTGGCTAACACAATGAAACCCTGTCTCTACTAAAAATACAAAAAATTACTCAGGCATGGTGGCACAAACCTGTAGTCCCAGCTACTAGGGAGGCTGAGGCAGGAGGCTTGAACCCAGGAGGTGGAAGTTGCAGTAAGCCGAGATTGTGCTACTATACTCCAGCCTGGGGGACAAAGCAAGACTCATCTCAAAAAAAAAAAAAAAAAAAAAGGCAGGGACACATGCAGACACACCCCAACATGTGCCATCAGAGCCAACCCAGCAATCTGGGCCTGGGGACTGGCCGCTGCTGACAGGGTGCTGGTGAGGTCTAGCTGGGCAGGCCTGGTGGTTTTACATGGACCTGCTGCTCTTCCCACAGAAGCTGGGACCTCATGGGCATGGGGGGATGGAGTCAGGAGGACCAAGGCAGGGTGGGCATGGCATCCCCTCACTTCAACCCACTGTCCAGGTCAAGGCATGGAAAAGCGCCACATGTTCTTGAAGAGGAGCTGGTCTGGGCCTGGCTGGGCTCACCTCCAGGTGGCACCTCAGCTCCCCACCCCCGACAAGCAGGTTCTCTGCAGAGAAGCTTCAGGAAGCCAGGCCTAGGGCTGCCTGTATAAACAGATCCTACCTACTCAGCCCATTCTTGGAGGGAGCCAGGGGTTGTAAGGGAAAGAGCCCGGGGCTAGGGGCCAATAGGCCAGGGCTGGCTATCACAGCACCATAGAGCTCCCCTGAACCACGTGGCCTCTGCAGACAGCTCCTCTGTAGAGGGAGATGGCATTCCCTCCCACACAGGTCCCCTAGAAGGAGCAGGAGCTTGGCATGGAGCAGATACTGTCCTAGGCCAGGGATACAGCAGTGACAGGGGAGCGACAGACACTTCACAGGACACAAATCAGAAAATGGGATGATTTTCAGCCAGGCATGGTAACTCATGCTTGTAATCCCAGCACTCTGGGAGGCTGAGGTGGGCAGATCACTTGAGGTCAGGAGTTTGAGACCAGCCTGGCCAACATGGAGAAACCCCGTGTCTACTAAAAATACAAAAATTAGCCAAGCATGATGGCGTGTACCTCTAGTTCCAGCTATTCAGGAGGCTGAGGCAGGAGAATGGCTTGAACCTGGAAGGTGGATGTTGCAGTGAGCTGAGATTACACCCCTGCACTTCAGCCTGGGTGGCACAGTGAGACTCCACGTGAAAAAAAAAAAAGTAACCAAAAAGTGGGATGATTTCTGACAGAGATCAGGCCTATCACTGATCAAAAACAGAGATGGGCTGGGCATGGTGGCTCACGCCTATAATCCCAGCACTTTGGGAGGCCAAAATGGGAGGATCACTTGAACCTAGGAGTTTGAGACTTGCCCGGGTAACAAAATGAGACCCTGTCTCTCCCCTACCCCCTCAAAAAAAAAAAAGGATTTTTTTTTTTTTTTTCAAATTTTCATGGAACAATCAAAATTTTGAAAAGACAGGAGGAGGGCCCAGCGCAGTGCCTTATGCCTATAACCCACACACTTTGGGAGGCTGTGGTGGGAGGATCACTCGAGCTAATTTTGTTTTGCTGGGCATGGTGGCGTGCACCTGTGGTCCCAACTCCTCAGGAGGTTGAGGTGGAAGGATTGCCTGAACCTGGGAGGCTGAGGCTGCAGTGAGCTATGATCACACCACTGCACTCCAGCCTGGGTGACAGAGCAAAACCCTGTCTCAAAACAAACAAAAAAACATTTGCCAGTCATGGTGGCAAGCACCTGCAGTCCCAGCTACTTGGGAGGCTGAGGCGGGAAGATCAGTGGAGCCTAGGAATTTGAGGCTGCAGTGAGCTATGACTGCACCATTGTATTCTAGCCTGGACCACAGCACGAGACTCTGGTCTATTTTTATTTATTTTTTTATTTTTTAAGAGATGGAGTTTCATCATGTTGGCCAGGATGGTCTCGATCTCCTGACCTTGTGATCCGCCCGCTTTGGTCTCCCAAAGTGCCAGGATTACAGGCATGAGCCACCTTGCCCAGCCCTGAGACTGTTTCTAAAACAAGAAAAGAATGTTATTGCAGGAAAAATTTAGTCAGGGTTAAAGAAAGAAAAAAAGAAAAGAAAAGAAAAAGGCCAGGGATGGTGACTCATACCTGTAATCCCAGCACTTTGGGAGGCCAAGGCGGTTGGATCACGAGGTCAGGAGATCGAGACTATCCTGGCCAACATGGTGAAACCCCTTCTCTACTAAAAATAAAAAAACTAGCCAGGCATGGTGGTGTACACCTGTAGTCCCAGCTACTCAGGAGGTTGAGCCAGGAGAATTGCTTGAACCTAGGAGGTGGAGGTTGCAGTGAGGTGAGATCGTGCCACTGCCTGGGTGACAGAGTGAGACTCTGTCTCAAAAAAAAAAAAAAAAAAAAAAGAAAGGAGGATGTGAAGATCCAGCAACTAGGCTTTGGTGGCCGAAAGGTCTCAGTGACCATTCCTTTGTCAGGGTGTGTGCATTCCCTGTTCCTTCTGCTTGAGCCACTTTCCTCCAGATGTCTTCCTGCCCTCCCCTACCTGAAGCTGCAGCCTCCCAGGACATTCTCTCTCCTTCCCTGCGCTGCTTTTCTCCTCAGCCCGCGCCACACTTGGACACACTGAATAGCTTACTTATTCATCTTGTTGATTACCTGTGTAAGCCTCCACAAGCAGTAGCTTTCTTTTTCCTATTCAAGGCCTTTTGTCCTTTTATTCACTGCTATATCTGAGTGCACACAGTGTGTCCTCATTCGTTATCTGTTGAATGAATGAATGAATGAACAGAGGAGGCGAGATCTCCACCGAGACTGACTGATGGGAAGGGGCCAGCCACAGACAACTCAGGGCACAGTGTGTCAGGCAGAAGGAACAACAGCTGCAAAGCCTCAAGATGAGAGAGGCTTGTATGTTTCACGACGAAGACAAATGGAGGGCCCAATGCAGAGATCTGTGCAGATGACATGAGGGAGATGATAACGTGGGCCTCCTGGGCTGTCCTGAGCAGGAACCTGATGGGGCCTGCCCTCCCACTCCTCCCGTCTTCCATGCCACTGGCCCTCTCCTTGACCCTGGGTTGGCTGCTCCATCCTCTCAGCCCCACCCCAACCCCATTCACTATGGTCCCTGCCATTCTCTGTCTGAAATACCTTCTTGCCCCCTCAAGCAGCTCAGCCCCCTTCCAAGCCAGGTGCCATGGCTCACACCTGTAATCCCAGCACTTTGGGAGGCCGAGGCAGGTGGACCACTTGAGGCCAGGAGTTCAAGACCAGCTTGGCCAACACAGAGAAACCTCATCTCTACTAAAAAGACAAAAAATTAGCCGGGCATGGTGGCGGGTGCCCTCTATTCCCAGCTACTTGGGAGGCTTAGGCAGGAGAATCGCTTGAACCCGGGAGGCAGAGGTTGCAGTGAACTGAGATTGCACCACTGCACTACAGCCTGGGCAACAGAGCAAGACTCTGTCTCCAAAAAAAAAAGTCACCTTCCAAAAAGCCTTCCCATCTGAACCCATCCTGACCATTCTTAGAGTCCTGGGAGCCTGTCCCTGTCCATCATGGTTTTAAGGGATCTTTTTTTGTTTATTTGTTGTTTTTGAGACGCAGTCTTGCTCTGTCGCCCGGGCTGGAGTGCAGTGGCACGATCTCAGCTCACTGCAACCTCCACCTCCCAGGTTCAAGCAATTCTTCTGCCTCAGCCTCCTCAGTAGCTGGGATTATAGGCATGCACCACCACACCTGGCTAATTTTTGTATTTTTAGTAGAGACAGGATTTCATCATGTTGGTCAGGCTGGTCTCGAACTCCTGACCTCATGATCTGCCCGCCTCGGCCACCCAAAGTGCTAGGATTACAGACACAAGCCACTATGCCCGTCCTGGGATCATTTTATCTTAAAGGGTAAAGAGACTATTTATCTCAGAGTCCTGAGAATGGTCAGGATGGCTTCAGATGGGGAAGGACTGCACCTCAGAATCAAACGATCCGTTAAAACCATGGTGGACAGGGACAGCCTACTAGCCTCACGTATGTCTCCTGGTCTTGATGTGCTGTTTATTAAGCTGTCAGAAAAAAATTAGGAGCAACCTAAATGACCCACAACAGGGGACAAGTGAAGTGTGCTCAGGCCCATGACAAAAGACTGGCAGTCATTAAAAAGACCAAAAGGGCCGGATGCGTTGGCTCATGCCTATAATGGCTCATGCCTAGCACTTTGGGAGGCCCAGGAGGGTGGATCACTTCAGGTCATGAGCTTGGGACCAGCCTGACCAACATGGTGAAACCCCATCTCTACTAAAAATACAAAAATTAGCTGGGCCTGGTGGTGGGTGCCTATAACCTCAGCTACTCAGGAGGCTGAGGTGGGAGAATTGCTTGAACCCAAGAGGTGGAGGCTGCAGTGAGCCCAGATTGCGCCACTATACTCCAGTCTGGGTGGCAGAGTGAGACTCCTCTCAAAAAAAAAAAAAAAGGACAAAAGACTATTTCTTGACATGGGACTATATGTACAAAGCATCCAAGAGTCAGATAGAATCTATTAAAAGTCTCTACCCATGTTTCAGAAAGTACTTGGAACATTTAGGGATTAGTGGTGATTCTTTTTTCTTCTTTTTGTTTATCTGCCTCCTAGGCAGGGTGGATAAGAGGATCAAACAAGAGAAAGGATGAGGCCCCAGGCATGGTCAGGCGGGAGGGTGGGTCCAGCCCCGTCCTGCAGACGAAATGTTCCTGTGCTCACCAGGTGTGGGCTCTGCTCCAGTCACTCCAACCTGAGTGGGGCGAGGTGCCCCCTAGAGACACCCAATACTTAGGCCCAGAAAGACAGGGAGACAGGCAGATGGGACTCGCTTGGATTGCAGGCATGCACCACCACGCCTAGCTAATTTTTTGCATTTTTAGTAGAGACGGGGGTTTCTCCATGTTGGTCAGGCTAGTCTTGAACTCCCGACCTCAGGTGACCCGCCCACCTTGGCCTCCCAAAGTGCTGAGATTACAGGCGTGAGCCACCACGCCAGGCTAGAAAGGACTTTTCTATTCCATTGTCTTGAAGTGTTAAAGTGGGGCCAGGGAGCGGGCTTGGCAAACTCTCAGGTGCTGTGCACTTAAGTGACACACTTGGGAGGAACGTGGAGAAGAGGCAAGTTCAGGAGCCCCACAGGCTGAGGAGCCCCCAAGTCCCCAAGTCTAACACCAGAAATGGTCTAGGGCAGTCACTGGGGTTGCCACCAAGCCAGAGCGCGACCTCTGAGATGAGGCTTCTTAGGAAAACCTTTTCCACCCCCCCTAACTTCTAAAGGCCATCTAACCTCAGACTCTACTCCTGCCTGCCACCAGACCAGCCTCTGAGCCACCCTCCCTGCTCTGCCCTGCTCTGTTCCTTGCAGTGGGCGCCAGGGTTTAGGACCGGCTCGCAGGAGGCTTGCTGCCCTGTGTCTGGTTTCCATCCATTTTTTTCCTTAAGTCTGTGCCTTGCAAGTGGAACTAGCTGAGAGCTCCCTATGGACAGCTGATCAACCAGTTTCCTTCCCTCCTCACTGTTCCAATCACCCACCTCTGCAGCTGCACAGCAAAACATTTCTGCATCTAGGACAGGTGTCCCCACACCCTGACACCCACCTGGAAAAAAACAGGAGAGCTCTCTACTTGGTGACAGGCCAGAAAATCCACACTCTGGCCCACCTTCCATCTCAAGAGCTCAAGAAAGAGACCAGCGGAGGCAGAGAGAGAATAACTGCAAAGGGTGGGCTTGTCTGGGGACCCCTTTGCTCTAAGGGGTAGATGTGATTGTGCCCTAGAGGAGAGAGAGGGGTGCTGAAAAACTGAAGACATCAACTTGATAAAAAAAAGAGAAGAGAGGGAACTCCCAAGCCAGACTGCTTCTCCCGCCCTGCCACTGTTAGGGGCACCTGGGCTAATTTGTCCCTGTGAGATCAAGGCTTGGCCAAGCCGAGGCAGCCTTCTGGCCTGGAGATGTGGGAGGGGCCAGCCCTCAAGAAGGTCCCTCATAGCTCAGGAAGTTTCATTGATCTCATTTATCTGCTGGGAGAGTCCACACCCAGCAGCAGGACTCCAGACCCAGCCCAAACCAGAGAGCGCCCCGGGCCGCACCCAGTGTCAGCTGCCTGCTCTCAGGGTGCACCTCCTGATGTCCCATGCTCTCCTCTCCCTTCGCTCTGCTCCCCACAGCCCGCTGCTGATTAAGAAGCTGCCTTCCCCTCTGCGACATCCTGTGTGAGGCCTGCGTGTGGTTGTGGCCTCCTGTTTGACGGATGTGAATCCGCCCCTGCACCGCCTACTCTGATGGCAGTGGTGGGCAGGGATCTAAACCACAGAGGCAGCTGCTGACCCCTGCGTCATCTGTGCCAATTCAGATGCCTGTAGCCGCTTTACAAGTGCCCGTGTCGCCCTGGGAAACCCAATCTCCCAGAGGCACCAGGCAGGTCCCTGGCCAGCAGCCTGGCAACCAAACCTTGGCTGAAGGGGCAGTTCCATGGAGTAGGACCTAGGGGAACACAAACCAGAGGGAATGGGGGCGTGGCCAGAGGACTGTAGTCCCAGCAGTGGTTAGGTAATAAAAGGGATTGAGAGCAAGCTAGAGCTGGTTGTGACTTTAAGCACTTTATGTGCACCTCATTTAATTCTTACAATTACTTATGAAATGATCGATGGCCCCAAGCCCTAACAGTAAGAGTCCAAGTCCTTTCCCAAGCTCAGTGGCTTATGCCTGTAATCCCCAGCACTTTGGGAGGTTGAGGCAGGAGGATCTGTTGAACCCAGGAGTTCGAGACCAGTCTGGGCAACTTAGGGAGACCTTATCTCAGCAAAAAACTTAAAAATTAGCCAGCCATGGTGGCACACACTTGGCTAACTGGAAAATTAGCCAGCCATAGTGATCCCAGCTATGCAGGAGGCTGAGGTGGGAAGATCACTTGAGCCCAGGAGGTGGAGGCTGCAGTGAGCTATGATGGCACCACTGCAGTCCAGCCTGGGTGACAGAGCAAGACCCTGTCTTGAAAAAAGAAAAAAAAAAATCCAAGTCCCAATTTGCATTCTAATCTGACTCCAGAATCTTCTGCTCAGGTCAGGCCTCTCTCCCAGGACAAGGGGGTTCTCTGCCCGCAGGCTAGATGGGCCCCATTTTGGGTCAGCCTCCACCACCCCCACCATCTATTCTACAGAACCATAACCATCCCACAACCCCAAGAGGATTCTCCTGCCGTGCCCAGGCTCCTCCTGAAGTTGCCTTTCTGTTGCTCCTCCTTCACCTGTGAGGATGGGGTGGAAGGTGGAAATGCACCCCCATTTTGGGGGTCTTGGCCCCCTTTCACAATCCAATACCAGACTCTCCAGGGAAGTGACTGGAAGAAAGTCAAGTACAAGAAGACAGATAACCCGCCTGAAGCAGGGGTGGGCAGGCCACTCAGCCCATCCAATCAAGCCCCTTTCTGGGGCCTCCTACCTGCCCTAAGACTGGAACAACTGTCTCAAGAAGCTTCCAGAAGATGTCAGCTCCAGGAAGTGGGGATCGTGCTGGCCTCATCCATGACTGCATCCCCAGTGCCTCATGGGAAGCACTCAATTTTTCTTTTCTTTTTTTTGAGACAGAGTCTCACTCTTGTCACCCAGGCTGGTGTGCAGTGGCACGATGTTGGCTTACTGCAGCCTCCGCCTCCTGATTTTAAGCAATTCTCCTGCCTCAGCCTCCCAAGTAGCTGGGATGACAGGCGCGCACCACCACGCCTGGCTAATTTTTGTATTTTCAGTAGAGACAGGGTTTCACCATGTTGTCAGGATGATCTACAACTCCCGACCTCGTGATTCACCCACTTCAGCCTCCCAAAGTGCTGGGATCGCAGGCGTGAGCCACCACACCTACAGTACTCAGTTTATTTAAACAGCTCCCTCCCTTCCTTCAAGGCTTTGCTCAAATGTCACTTTCTGGCAGAGGGGCACTCTAACCACCTGTTAAAGCTGTAACCTGCCCCCTAACCATGGGGGTTCCCAATTGCTGCTCTAGTTCTTTTTACCATATAGCCTCTATCGTTTTTTCATACGTAAGTTATTACTCTTACTTTCTGTTACTCAGGCTTCCGACCCTTGAGAGAGAACTTTCTGTGGCTGGGCGCGGTGGCTCACACTTGTAATCCCAGCACTTTGGGAGGCCGAAAGGGGCAGATTACCTGAGGTCGGGAGTTCGAGAACAGCCTGACCAACATGGAAAAACCCCGTCTCTACTAAAAACACAAAATTAGCAGGGCGTGGTGGTGTATGCCTGTAATCCCAGCTACTCAGGAGGCTGAGACAGGAGAACTGCTTGAACTCGGGAGGCGGAGGTTGTGGGAAGCTGAGATCGCACCATTGTACTCCAGCCTGGGCAACAAGAGCAAGACTCTGTTTCAAAAAAAAAAAAAGAACTTCCTATGATGGCGGAGATCTTTGCTTTGTTTAAGGATCACATTCACCATCTAGAACCACACAAGAGGCATCAGAAAATATTTGAATGAATGAACAGTTAGGACTGACTAGGGATTAACTAGGCAAGGTATCTGCCAATCACTGGCCCCGTGGAACACTGAGGTGGGGCCTCACAGGGTCCTCAGGGAACTTCCTTATCCTGTTCCCAAGTCTCCAGCCAAGGCCAGGGCCCTGTGGACGTCATGCCTGGCAGAACACCCTTGTGAGCCCTGCCTTGTACCAAAGTTTCAGGACCCCCAGAGATTCCAGAATTGTATTAAATGCTAATATTATTTACTAGAAGGCCAAGTGCAGTGGCTCACGCCTGTAATCCCAGCGCTTTGGGAGGCAGAGGCAGGCGGATTACTTGAGGTCAGGAGTTTGAGACCAGCCTGGCCAACATGGTAAAAGCCCATCTCCACTAAAATACAAAAATTAGCCAGGCATGGTGGCGGGTATCTGTAATCCCAGCTACTAGGGAGGCTGAGGCAGGAGAATCCTTGAACCTGGGAAGCGGAGGTTGCAGCCCAGATCGCACCACTGCACTCCAGCCTGGGCCACAGAGCGAGACTCTTGTCTCAAAAAAAAAAAAAAAAAAGATTTACTAGAGTCAAATGGTCGTGTGCCCAGATGTCCCTCTTGTCAAACCCTGGGAACACTGAGTCAGGTGTCTTGAGAGAAGCCTCCAGTCTCTGCCGAATTCCTGAAGGGTAGAGTCAGGTGCCTTGCAACCTCCTTGTCCCCACACCCAGAGGAGCCTCTCCTAGCTCAAGAATTCACTGTGATTCCTGGGAAGAAGAGCGTGGTGAGAATTCAAAGCCACTTGCCTCTGCGAGGCAGGGCTCTGGGGAAGGCCACCTGAAAGGGACCTGGGCAAAGCCATGGCCATGCGCACAGAGAGAGAGGGTCTCCTTGGAATTCCTAGGGAGCCAGGGCTGGGAGGGCAAGCAGGGCTGGTGGTTCCACTGAGGGATACCCACCTCCTGCCCTGTCCCCAATTTTCTCCCTGCAAACTGCTCCTGACAGAGGAAAGCAGCATTGCTAAGCAGACCTGGCATGCCTCGCCCAGGAGGAGCCCTGAGAATGATATCACCCGAGAAAGGTAAGAGGGCCTCTCAGAGCTGAGGACTGAGGACAGATGAGTCTAGGCTGCCAGTGCTGCTCAAAGCAGCCGGCCCAGGAGAGAGGACATCCATCTCTTGGGCCTCCATCCTGGCCCCCAACTCAGGCATCTCAACAGCTGCTTCTGACTCATCTGGAAAGACCAGGAAGGGCGAATAACTAAACTCCTTAGATGGCTCCTGAAGGCTCTTGCCAGAGATGGGCAGGTCTCCCACAGTGCAGGCAGGGGATCACGGGCCATCCAGCCCCATGCAGCAGTCCATCTTCCAAAGGGAGAGTCCTGGGGCCAGGAAGTCCTGGCAGGAGAGGACATCCTCTCCTCAAGCAAGGTTGAAAGGGGACACAATGGCATTCCTAGAAAGTCTCCTTAATGCCAACAGAGCCGCACAGGCCTGTATTCTCTGCCCTGCCGCCCGGCAGGGTGAGGACCGTGTACCCAGCAAGTACTCCCCGGCTGGAGCAGAAGGCAGAGCAGGTTCAGTTCTGCACTCTCCGATATCCCCACCCCGGGAAAGAGTCCCAGACAATCAGCTGTCACTCCTGGCCCTCACAAGGAGCAAGGGAAGCACCAAGGGCCACTGGAACGCCAGGTCAGTTAAGGAGAGGCCAAGCCCTCCACTGCTGCCCCCAACTCCTGAAAAGGGTCTTTGCTGAAAAACTTCTGACCCCCAGAGACTTTTTCTTTTTTTTTGAGTTAGGGGGTCTCCCTGTCACCCAGGTTGGAGTATAGTGGCGCCATCATAGTTCACTGCAGCCTCAAACTCTTGGGCTCAAGTGATCCTCTTGCTTCAGCCTCCCATGTAACTGGGACAACAGGTGCACACCACCATGCCCGGATAATTTTTTAAAAAAATTTTGTAGAGACGCAATCTCACTGTTGCCTAGGCTGGTCTTAAACTCCTGGGCTCAAGCAATCCCCGTTCCTTGGCCTCCCAAAGCACTGGAATTACAGGCATGAGCCAAAACGCCCAGCCAGAGACTTTAAAATATCACAAATTGACGAGCTGTCAGCTGATTTCCAGAGAAGACAAATTCTCTAGACCCATCACGCATTTCCAAAAAGCCCAAGTGCCTACCCAAAAGCCCCGGAGTGACAGAAGCTTCTTATGCTTCATGGAAGCTGAGTCCACCCTGATTGGGCGCCTGCTGTGTGGCAGACTACACGTGCTGGTGACCTTTCTCATACTCTCATCTCATTAAAGCTCAGCATGGGCCAGTGACCACACTAAGGTCACACAGCAAGAACTCAGCAAGGAATAAGTCAAAACTACACCTGATGCCTGGAAAGACACTAAAAATCTTTTTAAATTAAATTAAATTAAATTTTTTTTTTTTTTGAGACAGAGTTTCGCTCTTGTTGCCCAGGCTGGAATGCAATGCCGTATTCTCGGCTCACCAAAACCTCTGCCTCCTGGGTTCAAGGGATTCTCTTGCCTCAGCCTCCCAAGTAGCTGGAATTACAGGCATGTGCCACCACATCTGGCTAATGGGTTTCACCATGTTGGCGAGGATGGTCTCAATCTCTTGACCTCGTGATCCACCCGCCTGGGCCTCCCAAAGTGCTGGGATTACAGGCATGAGCCACTGCACCCTTTTTTTTTTTTTTAATTTTTTGTTTTTAGAGAGATGAAGGATAGAAAGAAGAAAGATGAAGATAAAGGACTGTCAGGGGCCAGACGTGATGGCTCACTGTAATCCCTGCTCTTTAGGAGGCCAAGACAGACAGTTCACCTGAAGTCAGGAGTTTGAGACGAGCCTGGCCAACGTAGTGAAACCCCGTCTCTACTACAAATACAAAAACTAGCCGGGCGTGGTGATGTCTGCCTGTAATCCCAGCTATCAGGAGGCTGAGGCAGGAGAATCGCTTGAACCCAGGAGGCGGAGGCTGCAGTGAGCCGAGATTGCGCCACTGCACTCCAGCCTGAGTGACAGGAAACTTCATCTCAAAAGAAAAAAAGAAGAAAAGAACTGTCGGGCAGGAGGGATAATTTTTTTGCTCTAATTTTACACTTCCTACAGTGTTTCCTCTTTCCCACTATGGGCTTCTATTGCCTTTTCTATCTTTTAAATGAACAGTGATCACCTGGGATTATGGGCTGTTTTTTTTTTCTTTTAGTATTGTGGCATATTTTAAAGTTATTTATACTAACAGGTCCAGCATGGGGGTTCACACCTGTAATCCCAACACTTTGGGAGGCAAGAGGATTGCTTGAGCCTAAGAGTTCTGGGCAACACAGCAAAACCCCCTTTCTACAAAAAATACAAAAATCAGCTGTGCATGGTGCTGCTCACTTGCAGTCCCAGTTACTAGGAAGGCTGAGGTGGGAGGATCACTTGAGCCCAGGAGGTCGAGCCTGCAGTGAGCCTCCATCTCCCAGTGACTGCACCACTGAATTCCAGCCTGAGTGACAGAGCAAGACCCTGTCTCAAAAAAAGAAAAAAAAAAAGTTACTAACAGCTGCGCACAGTGGCTCATGCCTATAATCCCAACACTTTGGGAGGCTGAAGTGGGACGATCACTTAAGTCCAGGAGTTTGAGACCAGCCTAGGCAACATAGTGAGATCCCATCTCTATAAATTAAAAAATACATTATTAAAAAGAAAAAAAATTTGGTAGAAACCAATGTAAAAAATAAAAAGAAAAAAAGTTTGGCCAACTTAGTTTTAAAAAAAAGAGAAAAAAATTCCTTTTTTTCTATTTAATTTTTATGAGTGTAGTGTCATTTTAATATAATTAAAAACATATTAATCTGACACCAAAGGGGAAACTGCATTGCCTCAAGGAAGAATGGGGATGCTGAATGACTCCAGAGCCCTGAAACCCTGTCCAGGGGCCCCCACAAAAACAGGCCCAGTCTAACATCACAGTAAAGGAGTAAACTCTGATTAGAATCCCAGGAGCTGAGTTTGAGTCCTGACTGCCACAGTTAGCACTATGGGAAGACCACCTAAGAAAACTAAACCCAAAATCCCAGTTCATAAAATAAAAAAGTTGAGACATGTCTCCCACAATTCTCCTTGTGCCTCTGCTCACACAGACCCAGACAGTGTTCCTCAAATGCCACTGTGTGTGTGTGTGTGTGTGTGTGTGTGAGAGAGACAGACAGGGTCTCACATTGTCCCCAGGCTGGAGTATGGTGGCGCCATCAAGACTCACTGCAACCTCCACCTCCTGGGCTCAGGCAATTCTCCCACTTCAGGCTCCTGAGTAACTGAAACCTCAGGTGCGCACCACCAAGACTGGCTAACTTTTGTTATGATAGAGAAGAGGCCTTACTATGTTGCCCAGGCTGGTCTCAAACTCTTCGGCTCAGGTGATCCTCCTGGCCTCGGCTTTCCAAATTCCTGGGATTACAGCTGTGAGCCACTGCGTCCAGCCTCAAATGCCACTTCTAACCTTGGCTTCCCCCGGGTTGGGCCACAGCTCTTCTGTGGCAGCTCTGCTCTTCCTACCAGGGTTTCCTTGTCACCTTGGCACACCCATACCTTCCCTGCTCAGAATGCTCTGCAGCTCCTTCAAAGAACTCAAGGTTCTCTTGAGTTACAAACTCCTGCATGGGGTCCCTGGAGCATAGGTTAAGGCCTTCAGCAGCCGCCTACGGATCCCCAGGGGAAGGGGCGCCCTCCTCACTCAAAGCTCACCTGTTCAGGTGAGACCTCAAAGGGCCATTCTGCAGCTCCCCTGGTTATGGTCAGTTCTCCCCACACCCAAGGCCCAGACACACTTTCTTTGGCTAGACAGAATTTTCCACTTCTCGCCAAATCCCACAGCGCAAACCCCACCCGTCAGCATGGAAGGCAAACTGGGTCTCCGCACCGTCGTGTGAGGGTGTCCAAAGCCGCCCCGGTTGGCGAAAGGCCCGAGACCGAAGTCCCTCCCGCGGGCTTCCTGCGTCCGGGGATTAGGAGGCACAAAGGGCCGGCAGGGACACAGCCCAGATGGCAGGGGCAGGGGCTAAGCCGCCGGGGCACCGCGCTCCGGCCGCCGCCAGTGGGGAGGGGGTCACCGCAGATGTGTGGTCGCCGGCCTCGCTGGCCTCGTGCCTGCACGTGGGCCCGGGGACTCCGTCTTCGTTCGCGGTGCCCCCAGCACCCAGCTGCGCCGGGCACCTGTTCCCCGGCTCCCCTAAGCCAACACTGTTGTGCAAACCCAAGCCCAAGTTTCAGTTATCGCGCGGATCAGGCGGAGTGAAGTTCCCCGCGGAACTTTCCACAGGTGTCTCTCTCCCAGGCCAGCCCAGCGACGCGGACAGGGGCAAGGCGCGTGGACCTGAACGCAGCCCTCTCGCCCCGGCCGGGCAGCCCAGGGGTCCCGGCCCTCCCCGGCCTCCCCGCCACGGGTGGGCCCCCCAAGGGGGCGGGACCAGCTGGGCGAGTCCGGCGCGCACCTCACCTGGAACCCCGGGCCGGCCCCCGCCCGAGGCCTCGGCGTCCCTCGGCGCCCGCCGCCGGCCCCGCTGGCTCTGCCGCGCCGGCCCACCAGCTGCTAGGCTGCCGTCTCCTTCCTGCTCACCTCAGGCGCGCCGAGCCTGGGGCGGAGCCGCGCTATTTACATAAAGGGCGAGCCGGCCGAGCCCCAGGGCCCCGCCCCCGGCCCGGGCCCGCCCCCCAGCTCGGCTCCGACGGGGCGGGGGCGCCCTCGGGGGCGGGGACCGCGCTCCAGCCAATCCGAGGTCCGGGGGAGCGCGGGGCGGGGCCTCGCGAACAGGCTCGGGGCTCCGCGGGCCCGCCCCGGCGTCACCTGCGCGCACCTGGACGCAGGACTAGGGGCTGCGCCCAGTGTTCCGCCGCCTCCCGCAGGCAGAAATAGTTCCCGGAACGCCCATGGCCCCAGGCCGCCTCCCAGACTCCACAGGGGCCGTCCCTCCAACTCCCCCGAGCTGCCGAGGGAAGGGCGGAGCCGGGCCAGCTCCTCTGCGAGCGCCCAGCCCAGAGAGGGTGACTAGGGGACGAAGGACCGGGTTTCCAGGCCCCACGAGAGCGATAGCGTGGGAACCGGGGCGTCGTGACGAGACGCCTTTCTTCGGGGGCGGGGGCCCCACCTCCTCCGTGTCGGCCCGAGGGTCTGCAACAGCGGCTACAGTTTTTAGCACAAACGAGGGAGGGCGTTGGGGCGACGAGAGGCGGGAACGGAAAGGGCGCGGAGGCCCGGGCTGCAGCGGGCTCTACCGCCCAGCTGCAGGTGGCGCCTCTCGCCAACCACACCCCGTTACGCCCAGGGAAGGGCCTTGGACACGCCATCTTCCATCCAGGAGCCCTGCGATGACCCATCCCCTCCGTCGCAGGCCCGGGAAAGGCTCAAAAGGTTCGAGGTCGCGTTCTTGCCCTCCGGCGGGCTTCCCTCACTCTTAGATCCCGCACCAGAGGAAGCGGATCTCCTGGAGTGGATAAAGCAGGGGTGAGGGACTGCGGCCAGAGGGGTTTACCCAGTACATACAGAAACAGCAGAAAAGAGATTTATTTTTAATGGCTTTGGCTTTATGGCACGGAAGCAGGCACCTTCTCGTTAAAGGCACAGAGTCCTCTCTTCTGCCCCACCTCCTGAGTCCTTAAAATCTAATCCTGAGTTGCAGGGGGGTCACTGCAAGGCAGCAGGGAAGGGGAGAGGTTCACAGTTTCACTCTTCGTATCAGATACCCAGGGCCAAGGCCCAGACTGGCCCCTGAAGCTACAGGTTAGAGTCTGGGTACAGGAGGCAGGCGAGATGGTCCCTGAGAACAAGTGAGGTCAGTGCTCCACATCCTGGGGCAACGTGAAGTCCCTGAAGCTGTAGAAGGAGATGTCACCATGATCCACCAGGGCAAAGATCAGAGGGACATCCCCACTCTGGTAAGACAACCGCTTGAGGCTGCAGAGGTCTGGGACAGGCTCATCAAATCTGCAAGGACAAAGGGTTAGAATGAGACCCAGTAATAGCCCACTCCTAAGCTCTATGGCTCTCAGAGAAGGGAGATTTCTAAGGCAGGAGCTGGGGTGCAAGAATTCTGGCCCAGGATCCCTTCTGTCTGCAAAACATAGGGCTCTGATGAAGAGAGCCCCAGAGCCCTGGTTGGGGAGGTGCTAAGAAGAGCAAGGTGCCCACCACTCTCAGCCTGTAAATCCTCCCCAATCCACATCCCTTCTGCTGAGTGAGCCCTAGACTTAAATGGCACTGGTGAGAGACTACCCTAAAATGCCGGCAGTGAGGCGCTCAGAGGAGGGCAGCCACAAACTGGCTGTGTGGCCTTGTGTGGGCTGCTTAGCCTCTCTGGACCTCAGGTTCCTCTCAGAGATTGGCACACTGGCCAGGGGAGTGCAGAGGAGTCCCACTGGGTTCACAGGAGAACTAGCACCAGCTGGGGGAGGGGCAGTGCTGGCTTACTGCGTACCCACTAATGCACATCCGGGCATAGGGTTTGCCAGGGTTATTCTTTCGGAATGTGGCCACAGCATCGGCCTGGTAAACATCAAAGCTGATTTCCAAGCCCCCAGACTTCTCCAGCAGGCTGACGATACAGTGAGAAATGTTAGGACATGAACTCTTCTCCCCAAACTTTCTTTTCTACCCCACCCTTTCCCACCACCAGTTCCCAGAAGCAGCCTCACAGAGGTGCCACTTAAGGGTGGGGGGCTCTGAACTCTTGGGCTAACCCACTGGTTGTTTCTCCCTCTTCCCTAGACACACATGAACGTTAGTTATTGCTCAGAGCTAGGCATGGGGGTAGAGGTCCCTAGAACAGTCCTCTAGCTCACACCCTATTTCAGGAGCCAAATCCTAACCACCAACTCCTGGTGGCCAAGGTACTGTGGAGACGGCACTGCTTGGAAACTTACCAGGCACCTCCATCAGCAAGGTGTGTGGTCTGCAGCACAGAGATATGCTGAAGGACCATGGCTACAAGGACAGAGAAAACAAGGTACTGGGGAGGGAGTCACACTTCTCAGTCTGCCATCTAGTCTAGGACTGCCAGATTTAGCACTTTTTTTTTTTTTTTTGAGACGGAGTCTTGCAGAGCCGTGATCTCAGCTCACTGCAACCTCTGCCTCCCAAGTTCAAGCAATTCTCCTGCCTCGGCCTCAGCCTCCCAGGTAGCTGGGATTACAGGTGCGTACCACCATGCCCGGCTAATTTTTGTAATTTTAGTAGAGACAGTATCACCATGTTGGCCAGGTTGGTCTCGAACTCCTAACCTCAGGTGATGTCCCCACCTCGGCCTCCCAAAGTGCTGGAATTACAGACAGGAGCCACTACGCTTGGCCTAGCAACATTTTTTTAGTATAAGCATATCCCATGCAAGTTTTTGAAAATACTTACACTAAAAAATTAGTTGTTTATCTGAAAGTCAAATTGAACTGATCTGGCAGTCCTATCTAGTTATCTAGTCTACCATGTTCCCGTGAAAGCTTTAAGTAGTTTGGAATCCGTTAATACATTAGCTTATTCTTTCCCCATTGGTTCCCTGTGCTTAGAGCAGACAGCAAGCCTTTCCTTCACTTGGCCAAGAAGGCGCCTCCTTTTTCCATCTAACAGGTTGGGATCACAGCTAGTTGGTGGCAAAGCCATCCACATGAGTGTTATGATTTTAAAGATACGGTCATAGTTTCCACCCCTCACCTCTCCTGACTCACCATCCCTAAGCCTTCCCACACAGGCCCTGCTGCTCCCTGGGAGAACGGACCGCCCTTGTGGGTCCGCTCCCTCCTCCCACATCTTTCTTAAGCTTCAGTCTGTCCCGGTTCATCTGCGCCCCTTCCAAAGTCCTGTGAATCCTCAGCTGCCAGTGGCCGTTGAGGATGTGGCAGGCTGAGGGGGTACCTGGGGAACTGGCCCGGCCTGGACTCAGCAGGGGGGTGACGGGCTGGCCCCACAGGTGAGGGGCCTGGCTCTGGCCCCTCTGCAGCTGCCGTCGCTGCAACAGCTCCTTGTACTCTCGCCAGCTAGAGCAGCGCTGCACCTCCGGATCGGCATTGACATCCTCCCGGAAGCGCGCGGCCTCCATGTGGTGCTCCCGTTCCCGTCTGGAGAGCTTCTCCTTGCGCTGGTTCAGCTTCTGGCACCAGGACTCTGCATCTGTCTCCCGCCCAGCCACATTGGCTGGGAGCAGCTCTGGGGCTGGGGCGCACAGGAGGGTGTGGCGGCTGTCTGAAGCCATGTTGGGGAAGGAGATCTGCTCGAAGTTCCAGCGTGGCTTGCCAGCCCCTGTGACTCCTTTCTCAGCTCTGCCACTCTCCCAGCTGCACCCCACCCCCTCCGTGGCCAGGCCAGGGCTGGGCCCCAGGGACCCCAGAAGCTGAAAGGGGCCCCCTGGGCCCTTCATGGGGCTTGACTCCTGGGGTTTCTCCTCTGGGCATTGGCTGGGCTGGCTGGAGGGAGGTGGGCTGGAGGCTGCCAGACTCTCGGGTTGCAGGGAGTTCTCCAGGGCCTTGGCCTTCTTATTAATGGACCTGAGGGACGTGGGGGAAAAGCAGCACATCTGCCCCTGGGTGCTAAGGTGCACATGTCCCATGGGAGCTGAAGACAGGTCCCCTAGTGTCTTCCTGAGCCTGCATGGGAGCTGCCCAAGCCTAGTTCTTAGAAAAGCCTGTGCATTTTCCAAGGTTCCAGACACCAGCACTCCCTGGGGGGTGCCCCTGATGTGGGCTTTACCGAGGGCTGGAGCTGCTTCTCTTTCTTTTGCCATCTCCATCATCCAAGTGCTGCATGCTGCCGTCCAAGTTAAGCGGCCTCTCATACGGGAACAGGACAGAGCTGTGGGGTGAGAAGAGCACGCGGGCCACTGACCCACCTCCTCAGCCTGGGGATCTGGTGATAAGTGAGGAAATGGGTCAAGGGGACAGTCAGTGGGCCAGGATCGGAGCCACACCCAAGGGCTAAGGCCCTAAGCAGACCTGCAGGAGGGGTACAGGTCCAGCCACAGGGCCCAGCCACATGCCTCTGCCTAGGCAATGGCCCAGAGGAGCTGGCAAACTTGGAAAATAC
>PVKV010006219.1:57424-107408 GCA_004027835.1 Alouatta palliata
CGGCTCACCGCAACCTCCGCCTCCTGGGTTCAAGCAATTCTCCTGCCTCAGCCTCCCGAGTAGCTGGGACTACAGGCACGTGCCACCATGCCCAGCTAATTTTTGTATTTTCAGTAGAGACGGGGTTTCACCATGTTGACCAGGATGGTCTCGATCTCTTGACCTCGTGATCCACCCGCCTCGGCCTCCCAAAGTGCTGTGATTACAGGCGTGAGCCACCGCGCCCGGCCTGTTTGTGTCTTAAGAGGACATCTGTGAGGTAACTTTTTTTTTTTCTTTAGATGAAGTCTCGATTTCTCACCTAGGCTGGAGTGCAGCGGTGTGATCTCGGCTCACTGCAACCTCCGCCTCCCGGGTTCAAGTGATTCTCCTGCCTGAGCCTCCCAAGTAGCTGGGATTACGGGCGCCTGCCACCACGCCTGGCTAATTTTTGTATTTTTAGTAGAGACAGGGTTTCACCATGTTGATCAGGCTGGTCTTGAACTCCTGACCTCAGGTGATCCATGTGCCTCGGCCTCCCAGAGTGCTGGGATTACAGGCATGAGCTACCACACCTGGCCTCAAGATCGCTTTTAAAAAGGGAGTTCTACTGCTTAAAAAAAGTTCAGCACTTTCTAAGCACTTGCTAAAGTCCCTCTTACCCTGACGTGTGTGCCCTCTGGGGGGGTGTGGCCAGAGCTCGTTTGCTGGAGGTTTTCACGTAGCCTGGAAGCTATGTGCACTAGTGGCTACACCTGAGCCCCGTGTCTTGGGTCCCTCTGTGGTGAGACCCCCCCACAGGGAGAATAGACCCCTGGGCTTCAGAGAGAGCTCTCTGGGCTGTCCCAGGAGGCCACTGGACTTGTCACCTTGAGATCCTAGGTCAGCATGGGCAGGAGGTGGGTCCTGCCACCAGCCTGAGGCAGGAGGAGTTTCCTGGATTGGGAGGGTCTCCTCTGGAGTGCAGGGACCTAGCCCCAAGACACACCTTGGCCCTGTGCACTGGAAGGAGTCCCCCAGGCTACCTGAACACCTGGGGTCTGGCTTTAACCTCATGCATCCACTGGCACATCGGAGCAGGCCGGGAGACCCGGGGCCCAGAGAGGTGGCGACGTAGGGTGGTCTCTCTGCCTAGGGAAGTGGACACAGGGTGAGTGCCACAGGGGAGGTGCTAAGGAGGTCCCAGGGGAGGGCTCTAAGTTCCAACAGTGCAGCCACTCCCTCGTCTGTCACCTCTTTGTTGTTTTTGGCAACCTGCCCAGTGGGGCCTTGGTCAAGCTGCTGCTGGCCTCGAAGCTCTGAGGCCTCAAAGTGAGGCCCTCAGGAGGGAAGGCGGGAGGGTCTGGAGGCCAGTGGCTGGAACAGCAGATTCAGACTCTTAGGCTCTGAGAAGGTCCTTTGTGCCCAATTGGAAATGTCTGTGGGGAAAGAGGTCTTCCTTCTGTCCCAAAGAGGAGAATTCACCCTGTGCACGGTGTAGGCACAGGCACAGCGTGACTGGGGCCTGGGATTCCTTGTGAGGCCCTGGCACTGTGCCTCCTCCCAAGTCCTCTGAGAAGCTGGTGACAAAAGTGAGATCAGAAGACGACATTTGCAAACCTTATAGTTTATGAAATATTGTAATTTCCTCACTTGCCTGTGACATAGGTATTTCAATATTCATTCTGCAGATAAAGTGATGCTCAGAGAGGGTTAGTAACTTGCCTGAAGTCACACAGCCATGGCATGGCAGAGCAGAGGCAAAGCTGCACCCTGTCCCCTGTGCTCTGCACTCAGCTGTCCATCAGAATTACCTGTTCTTTTCAGAGATGGGGGTCTCACTTTATGGGAGGTCGAGGTGGGCAGATCACTTGAGGTCAGGAATTCGAGACCAGCCTGGGCAACATGGTGAAACCCTGTCTCTACTAAAAATATAAAAATTAGCTAGGCATGGTGGACCCAGCTACTCCAGAGGATGAGGCAGGAGGATCTCTGGAACCAGAGAGGCAGAGGTTGCAGTGAGCTGAGATCACGCCACTGCACTCTAGCCTGGGCAACAGATCAAGAGTCAGTCTCAAAAACAAAACAAAACAAAATATAGGGAAAGAGATGGGGTCTCGCTGTGTTGCCCAGCCTTGAACTCCTGGGCTCAAGTGATCCTCCTGAGTGGCTAGCGCTGCAGGCAATGCCACCATGCTGGCCTAGGGATTGTTTTAAAAGTATAGACTGAGCTGGGCGCGGTGGCTCACGCCTGTAATCCCAGCACTTTGGGAGGTCGAGGCAGGCAGATCACCTGAGGTCAGGAGTTTGAGACCAGCCTGACCACCATGGAGAAACTCTGTCTCTACTAAATTTACAAAATTAGCCAAGTATGTGGCACATGCCTGTAGTCCCAGCTACTTGGGAGGCTGCGGCAGGAGAATTGCTTGAACCCAGAAGGCGGAGGTTGTGGTAAGCCGAGATTGCGCCATTGCACTCCAGCCTGGGCAACAAGAGCTAAACTCCGTCTCAAAAAAAATAAAAAATAATAGAAGTACAGACTGGGCCAGTCATGATGGCACACACCTATAGTCTCGGCTACTCAGGAGGCTGAGACGGGAGGATAACTTTAGCTTAGGAGTTTGAGACTGGCCTGGGCAACATGGTAAGATGCTATCTCTACAAAAAATTACGAAATTATCTGGGCATGGTGGCGTATTCCTGTAGTCCCAGCTACTCAGGGGGCTGCGGTGGGAGGATTGCTTGAGCCTGGGAGGTCAAGGCTGCAGTGAGCCGAGATCGTGCCACTACACTCCAGCCTGGGCAACAGAACAAGACCCTGTCTCAAAAAATTAAGTAAAAGTGTAGACTCCTTGGATTCCTCTGAAAATCAGACTCATCAGCAGGCCTGGGACTCTGAATCAGAACATTCTCCTGGTGATTCTGATGCAGTTCTCAGAAGTGGGGCTGGGAATTCTTGCTCTGTATCACAAGAAAGCAAAATGCTCCAAAGGAGGTGTCAGGACTCCCCTTTTTCCTTCTGAGGGGTAGCTGGAGCTTTATAGCTATCCAGAGAGAGAACAGAGAGGCGGGAGATGCTCCCGCAGCCTCCTCCCTTTGATATCTGGCTGATTCTCTGCCCCCACCCAGGTCCCCTTCAGGGAGCAGGTGGCTGAGAGAAGAGGGATACAGTTGTCCTGACCCTGTCCCCCCATACCACTCCCTTTTCCGAACAAATCTCCTTCTTTGGCCAGAGGAAATGGGGTGTGCTGGGGCGGCCGGCTGAGCTCACATCCTCTGCCCAGGAGCCTAAATCAGGAGCCACCCTTCCACCCCCAGCCCCAGGCCCGGGAAGTAGGTTGTACCGCAGAGGAAGTGCCTGGAACCGGGACCCTCAGCCCTCCCGCCAAGGTCCCCAGCCCGATCATTCTGAGCCTCTCCCCCACCGCCTTTCCGGCCATTGTTCTGGAAAGAACGGAGCCACCCAGCCTGGCCCTTGCCCTGTTCCTGTCCCGCCTGTCACATTGTCCTGCCCCGCCTGTCACATTGTCCT
Organism: Alouatta palliata; assembly: GCA_004027835.1. Taxonomy (NCBI): domain Eukaryota; kingdom Metazoa; phylum Chordata; class Mammalia; order Primates; family Atelidae; genus Alouatta; species Alouatta palliata. The sequence goes on from PVKV010006219.1 coordinate 60,915, forward strand.
GCCCCTCCCTGGAGGAACTGCATCCCGCCACCCAGCTGCCTCATCCCAAACCGTCCAGGCTGTTGGAGGAGGAGGGCTGATGGAAGAGGAGGCAGCTTGAAGGGCGCTCTGTGTCTCTTTCCTGCTGACCTCATATTCACTGGGACTCAGAGAGGTTCTGTGGCAGGCCAAGGTCACACAGCCAGAGTGAGCATTTGAACTGTGCACTTCCGATTCTAGAGTCCCTCGTCTTTCTACTGCCTCAAATAGTTCTGTATGAAAAGGGGAAATGGTTCTTTCCAAGGGAACCGGAGAAAAATGGAGTCTGTGTTTCTTCCCAGTGGCTGCAGCCCCTTTAGCTCTTTGTCCCTCCTTGGCTGTGTCCTTACCTTTGTGGCACAGTGTCTTTCAGCTTGGCCCTCAGTGCAGCTGTCCCCTCCCTCCCCGTGCCATGCTCCCCAGTGCAAGGTTGGTCCGTCCCCTCCCTGTTGGAATGAAGCCCTGTCCTGCCCAGGCTACTGGGGTATTGAGGGGCCCACCAGAGCCTGGGGGGCAGGCCTGGGCCAGCACGCTTGGCACTCCGCCCAGCCTCGTTGAGCCAGGCTCACTCCTTCCCTGCAGGGTTCTAGCAGGAGGCAGGGGCCGCCTGGGACAGGCCTTCCTTCCCTCCCCAGCACTTCAAAAACCACTCCCACCAGTTCCCTGGATCACTCAGGGAGCACACCTGCCTGAACCCTGCCCCGAGGGGGTGGCCCCAGCGCCTCTTACCACCAACCTGCAGAGTTCTTGTCCAGGCCACGGACATCTCAGCTGAGAACCTGTTGGGGTGGAGTCAGCAGTAGCAGGGACTCCCCAGGCAGTCTGAGAACCCACTGGGATCCCAGTGGGAACAGTGCAGCTACTGGGCCAGCTCTTGTTGGAGGACCATCACCCTAACATCGGATGGTACTGACCAACACGTCAGGAGGGCTAGATGGCGAGAGCACCTCTCTTTGCATATGACAAGGTCAGGCACTGTACTCACAGCCCCGTGAGCAGGTTCTGATCAGCTCATTTTACAGTTGAGGACACTGAGCCTGGGAGGTTAAAGGACTTGTCACGGTCACACAACTAGCCCCTGGCAGAGCCGGGGTGGGGTAGAGGCCTGACTGATGTCACCTTTCCCTGGAATGCCCCAGGACTGGGCATAGTGGCGCTTCAGGCAGCATCTGTCCTGCCCTTGAACACCTAGTGCCTCTTTCCTTTTCTTCCCCCGCTCCTCGGCCCAATAGGACAACGTGACTCACTGCCTGGCCCATTCCGGCAGGAATGCTAACCATCCACACCGTGGGCCTGTCTGCCGAGGGCACATCGTGCCAGTCCCACCCCCAGCCCCCTTCGGCTCTATAAACAAGCGGGGCTGGGGCAAGGGGAAACCAGGGCACCAGCGCAGCAGCATCCTGCCCTGGCTGCCCTCACGCTCACAGGCTGGTGGGCCAGGGTGGGAGCCACAGGGACGGGACGGGCAGAAGGCCATGGGGCAGGTGCTTTCCTGCACGCCCAGAGGTCAGCCAGGCTGTGACAGGTGGGGGGAGGGATGCTGGGTGAAGGCACATCATCTGATGGCCCTGACACCTCCTCTCCTGACCCCCCCGCAGAGCTCCTGGGCTCCACAAAGAGGCTCAACGTGAACTACCAGGATGCTGATGGGTGAGTGGGAGCCCCATTCCCTCTGCAGAGTTGCTGGGTGGGAGCAGTAGAGCCCCAGGGGTGGGGCTAGAAGGAAGGATCCTGAGGCTCAGGGTCCCTTTGGCCCTGGATATGTATTTGCTTTGAGTTGTGGGTCCTGTCCCTAGGGCCAGAGGGAGGGGGCACCCGCCCGCCTGTGGAGTTAGCCCAGAGTGAGGGGCCTCCTGAGGTCAGATTCCTTTGGGGCCCCCTTTTCTCCCTGGAGGGTAGGAGCCCTCAGGCTCCTGCTCCCACGGCCCCCTCCCCTGGGCCAGCTGGGAATTGGGGGCCAGACAAACAGGCCTCTCAGTGCAGACACAGAGCCCTTTCATGCTGTGGCCCAGCCACTGCGCTCCCACGGCAGGGCTGGCAGGGTGGGGTGGCCAGTAACCCATCCCTGCCAGCCCCCAGGAGAGGTTTGGGTATGGAAGATCAGGATTTGGGGGTGAGAGCTGCCCACCAACACCCCCAACTTTTGTGCTCTCTCACACCAGATTCTCTGCCCTCCACCACGCCGCTTTGGGGGGCAGCCTGGAGCTCATAGCCTTGCTGCTAGAGGCTCAGGCCACTGTTGACATCAAGGACAGCAATGGTGAGACCCCCATGTGCCCCTGACCCCCACCCCAGGCAGGTAGATGCCCTACCCAGACCCTGGGACCAGAGCTTGCTCCCATTACAACGTAGCAGTGCTAATAGATGTTAGCACAGCTTCTCCAGGCTTGCAAGTGGCTTTTCCCTGTTTAATCTTCACAGTCTTCTTGCGTAGAGGGTGGTACTAACATCCCATTATTCAGATGAGTAGGTTGAGGCTCAGCGAGGTCTTGTCGCTGTCCTGGGGTCATCATCATCCTTGGTGGGCACAGCGGGACACTGGCTTCAGCCCCGTCGAGCCGGACCTCTTCCTGACCACACCCAAGTGGAGCCAGCATTACATCCCCTGGGCTTTCTGTCCTCCCAGCTGGGCTGGCTCCATCTTCTGCTAAGTCCCTCTCCACCCCCAATGCCACCCCAGGACCTTCCTCAGAACCCCTTCCCTCCTGCCAGGCATGCGCCCGCTGCACTATGCAGCCTGGCAGGGCCGTCTGGAGCCTGTGAGGCTGCTGCTGCGTGCCTCCGCGGCCGTCAATGCCGCCTCGCTGGACGGGCAGATCCCCCTGCATCTGGCCGCGCAGTATGGACACTATGAGGTGGTACGTGAGGCTGCCCACAGGGACTTGGCACAGGGCGGGGCGGGGTGCTGGACAAGCCAGGCCCCCTCACTTGGCTCCCCCCGACCCCTCACTTGGCTCCCCCCGACCCCAGTCAGAAATGCTTCTCCAGCATCAGTCCAACCCGTGCCTGGTCAACAAGGCCAAGAAGACGCCCCTGGATCTGGCCTGTGAATTTGGCCGACTCAAGGTGAGGCCCACAGCCTTGGAGTGCTGGGTCCTAGATGTGTACAAGGTCTGAGGAGGAGGCTCTAACTGGGCACTGGGTTGCTGCAGGTGGCCCAGCTGCTACTGAACAGCCACTTATGTGTGGCACTGCTGGAGGGTGAGGCCAAGGACCCATGTGACCCCAACTACACCACACCCCTGCATTTGGCTGCCAAGAATGGCCACAGAGAAGTCATCAGGTACCCTTGGGGTACCCCCCGCTTCTTCATCACCTTCATGTGGGACCATTGGTGCTCCTCAGCACCCTCCCCCCTGCCCTCTTTACCCAGGCTCTCCATCTCCCAGCCCCCAGCAGTCAGCGTCCCCTCCTGCCCCGCCTCCCCATGACTCCCCCGGCCCACTGCAGGCAGCTCCTGAGAGCCGGGATCGAGATCAACCGCCAGACCAAGACAGGCACAGCGCTCCACGAGGCCGCACTGTACGGCAAGACCGAGGTGGTGCGGCTGCTCCTGGAGGTGGGTGTGGGCCCCTGTTCCCTTGCAGGTGTCCCTGGAGCCTCTGCCCTGGGCCCTCTGCCCTGGGCCCTGACTGGCTGGGGAGGTCCAGGAGGGAGGACTCCAGCATGGCTTTTGCATGGGCGTCAGGGAAGAGGCCTGACTTCCTTCTGAATGATGCTGAGGCGGCTACAGATGGATCGGGAACAGACCAGCCTGATTCGTTCTGCCGCTTACTAGCTGAGTGAACTTGAGCTTGTCCTTGACTGAGTCCCAAGCTTCTATTTCCTCATCTGTAAAATCTGAAAATGATAATAGTACCTACATCCTGGGTAGCTGAGAGAAGCGGGGGAGAGGTGTCAAAGTACCTATCGTGTGCTCATGCGTCACTGTGCGCCCAGGGAGGTGTGGACGTGAACATCCGGAATACGTATAACCAGACGGCGCTGGACATAGTCAATCAGTTCACCACCTCCCAGGCCAGTCGGGAAATCAAGCAGCTACTTCGGGGTGCGTGCAGGGAGGACACCCTGCCCAGGGGCCTGGTGGAGGGGGAGTAGACATCCCTGGGGGAAGGTTGTCAAGGGGATGGGGGCTGGGAAGATGCCCTGAGGACCCTTAAATGACACCTTTCCCCCACCCCGTTCTCTTAGAGGCCTCAGGGATCCTGAAGGTCCGAGCGCTCAAGGATTTCTGGAACCTCCACGATCCCACCGCTCTCAATGTCCGGGCAGGGGATGTCATCACGGTGAGGGGCCCCAGGAAGACATTCCTTTGCACATACAAATGATTGCGGTTACTGATTTGGGCACCTGGCTAGGTTACCAGGTTCTACTCTGAGGTTTCTATATTCACCCTCATTTAACTCTTTCCAAAGCCAGTGAAGGCAGTGCGATTAGCATTTCTTCTTTAGAGATGACAAACTTGAGAATTAAACTAAATAAAATTAAGAGAAATTAAAGTGACTTGCCCAAGGTCACACAGCTAGCATTTAGTGGAGCTGTGATTTGACCACAGGCCACCACCAGGGCTCATCCTGGAGGTACAGGGGAGATTGGGCTGGCTGCTGGCAGCAGGGGCGGAATGTGGGCCAGTGTGGGCATCAGAGGCCAGCTCCTGGGGGGCAGGGGAAGAGCTGGACCAGGGTTGCTGGACTGCAGCTGCAGGAACAGCTGTTTGCCACTTGCCTGGTGCTGGGAATGACCAGGTCCCTGCCCCCACCCCTGGCCACAGGTGCTAGAACAGCATCCCGACGGCCGTTGGAAGGGCCACATCCACGAGAGCCAAAGGGGCACAGACCGCATAGGCTACTTCCCCCCGGGCATCGTCGAGGTGGTCAGCAAGCGGGTGGGTGTCCCTGCAGCCCGCCTCCCCTCCGCACCCACCCCCCTGCGCCCAGGCTTCTCCCGGACACCGCAGCCTCCTGCCGATGACCCCCTGCACCCTCTTACCTACGGCCAGCTTCCTCGGGTGGGCCTCAGCCCAGACAGCCCAGGTACATCCTCCCAGGGGGCCGTGCTGGGCACTGTGTGGGTGTGTGGCCTGGGCAAGCTGCCAGTCAGCTGTTGGCAGTGTCCCCTGGGGCTATAACCCCTTGGCTTCTCCCCCCCACAGCAGGTGACAGGAATAGCGTGGGCAGCGAGGGCAGTGTGGGCAGTATCCGCAGCGCTGGCAGCGGGCAGAGCTCCGAGGGCACTAACGGCCACGGCCCTGGCCTCCTGATTGAGAATGCCCAGGTAGGACGGTGAGGTCAGGAACCAGGGCAGGGCTCACTCCCTACTGCCAGTTCCTCAGATGCTAAGTTAGCTCCTGCCCTGTCTCCAGCCACTGCCCTCAGCCAGAGAGGACCAGGTGCCGCCGGGACTCCACCCACCATCCCTGGCAGGTAGGAAGGTCAGGGGAGCTGGGTTGGCTAGGAGAGGTGCAGGTAAGGAGGCCGAGGGTGGGCATCTCTTCCTCCTGCCACCTCTCCGTTCCATGTCTCTCCTTCCTTGAAGACAACCTGAGCCACCGCACTCTGGCCAACTGCCGCTCTGGGGAGCAGATCTTCACCCAGGACATGCGGCCGGAACAGCTGCTGGAGGGGAAGGTGTGACCTCCCCTGTGGTGCACTGTGGGCCTCGGGGCTGGGGTGGGTAGGGCAGGGAGATGCAAGGGCCTCTGTATGGACTGAAGTCCCACTCAGGCAGGCCCCTGGGGGGAGGCTGGGGTCTTGGCCCAGTTCCTGCTAATTCTGCCCCCTTCCCCCACCCCACAGGATGCACAGGCCATTTATAACTGGCTGAGTGAGTTCCAGCTGGAGGGCTACACTGCCCACTTTCTGCAGGCCGGCTATGATGTGCCTACCATCAGCCGCATGACGCCTGAGGTGGGTGCTGCAGCCCGGGAGCAGTGCCCAGTGGGCAGGGGAGGGCCCAGCAGGCAGGGGAAGAGTCTGATGGCCAGACTCTGTGCGGCAGGATCTGACGGCCATCGGGGTGACCAAGCCTGGCCACAGGAAGAAGATCGCCTCAGAGATTGCTCAGCTTAGCATCGCTGAGTGGCTGCCCACCTACATCCCGGTGAGCCATCAGGGTGGCTGGGGAGTGGGGCATGTGCTGTCACCCATCAGGGTGGCTGGGGAGTGGGGCACGTGCTGGTGCCTTTTCCTCTCTGGCTGGGGGCGGAGGATGGCCAGGAGCTGTTTTGAGGACGATGCTCTTCCAGACGGACCTGCTGGAGTGGCTGTGTGCACTGGGGCTGCCGCAGTACCACAAGCAGCTGGTGAGCAGCGGCTACGATTCCATGGGATTGGTGACCGACCTCACCTGGGAGGAGCTGCAGGAGATCGGGGTCAACAAGCTCGGTGAGGACTGCCCTGAGGCCTGGCTGGGCCCCCACCTGCTTCTGGGGTCTCCAAGAGAAGAGAGAATGGGGCCCAGTCGTGACCAGGACAACCCCAGCCCCAGCTAACCTTGCCACTTCTGTTTCCATCTCAGGGCATCAGAAGAAGCTTATGCTGGGGGTGAAGCGGCTGGCAGAGCTTCGGCGGGGCTTGCTGCAGGGGGAGGCCCTCAGCGAAGGTGGGCACCGGCTGGCCAAGGGTCCAGAGCTGATGGCCATCGAGGGGCTGGAGAACGGGGAAGGTCCAGCTACCGCCGGCCCAAGGCTCCTCACCTTCCAGGGCAGCGAACTGAGCCCAGAGCTACAGGCAGCCATGGCAGGGGGTGGCCCTGAGCCACTCCCCCTCCCACCTGCCCGCTCTCCCAGCCAGGAGAGCATCGGGGCACGCTCACGGGGGTCTGGCCACTCACAGGAACAGCCTGCTCTACAGCCCAGCGGTGGAGATCCTAGCACCCCCCAGGAGAGGAACCTTCCAGAGGGCACAGAGCGGCCCCCTAAGCTTTGTACCCTACTTCCTGGCCAAGGACCCCCACCCTATGTTTTTATGAGCCCCCAGGGCTCCCCCTCCAGCCCAGCCCCAGGGCCACCTCCTGGTGCACCCTGGGCCTTCTCCTACTTGGCTGGGCCCCCTGCCACTCCCCCAGACCCGCCTCGACCTAAACGCCGGTCCCACAGCCTGAGCCGCCCTGGCCCCACAGAGGGGGATGCTGAGGGGGAGGCCGAAGGGCCAGTGGGCAGTGCCCTGGGCAGTTATGCCACCCTTACCCGGCGGCCAGGACGCAGTGCCCTTGCCCGGACCAGTCCTAGTGCCACCCCAACCCCAGCTCGGGGGACTCCTCGCAGCCAGTCCTTCGCCCTGCGGGCCCGGCGCAAAGGCCCCCCACCCCCACCCCCCAAGCGCCTCAGCTCTGTCTCTGGCCCCACCCCAGAGCCACCTCCCCTAGACGGGAGCCCAGGGCCCAAGGAGGGGGCCTCAGGGCCCCGAAGGCGAACAGTGAGTGAACCCACTGGCCCCTCAGAGCCCCCTGGCCCACCTGCCCCATCGGGGCCCTCGTCGGACACGGAGGAGGAGGAGCCAGGCCCCGAGGGGACACCCCCATCTCGGGGCAGCTCTGGGGAAGGGCTGCCATTTGCAGAGGAAGGGAACCTGACCATCAAACAGCGGCCGAAGCCCGCTGGCCCCCCACCCCGAGAGACATCCCTGCCCCCTGGCCTCGATTTCAACCTCACGGAATCAGACACTGTTAAGCGGAGGCCCAAGTGCCGGGAGAGAGAGCCACTGCAGACCGCCCTGCTGGCCTTCGGAGTGGCCAGCGCCATGCCTGGCCCTGCTGCCCCCCTGCCCTCCCCGGCTCCTGGCGAGTCTCCTTCAGCTTCTAGCCCTCCTCAGCCAGAGCCCAGCAGCCTTCCAGCCCAAGGAGCCCCAGCCCCCCTTGCTCCCAGCCCTGCCACACAGCCCTCGGTGCTGCCCTGCCCAGGGCAGGATCTGGAGAACTCAGCGGCTAGTCAGCGGAATGGGGAGACAGAACCCCCAGCCGCCCCTGCTGCCATCCTCAAGGTGCCTGGAGCAGGTAAGAGGCGAGGCCTGTGGGAGAGGCACTGCTGGCAGGGTTACATCCGGCCCAGTCAAGTCCCAGGCCAACCTTTTTGTCTCTGCAGGAACAGCCCCCAAGCCTGTATCAGTGGCCTGCACCCAGCTGGCATTTTCTGGCCCAAAGCTAGCGCCCCGGCTCGGCCCCCGTCCAGTGCCTCCTCCACGGCCTGAGAGCACTGGGACTGTGGGCCCAGGCCAGGCCCAGCAGAGACTGGAGCAGACCAGCTCGTCCCTGGCAGCTGCACTGAGAGCTGCAGAGAAGAGCATTGGCACCGAGGAGCAAGAGGGGTGAGGGGGGCTGGCAGGGGAGGGAGAGAAGGCTACGGAGAAATAGTGCTCCCTGCGCCCTCTGCCCGGGGCTCCTGGGGATGTTGGAGGGGGACATTGCAGGCACTAATGAGATAAGAGGCCAGGTGTTGGAGTCACCCAGATCTGACCTTCAGGGAATCCTAGTGGCTGCCATGTAAGAGGCACACAAGCCTGGGCTGTCCTTTCCCTCCCTGAGCCTCCAGGAGCTATGACAGCCCCCTGTCCCAGGGCCATTGGGGTGCAGGCCACTGGCTGATCTGACCGCATCCTTCCCCTTGCTGCAGTGCCCCCAGTGCCTCCACCAAGCACATTCTGGATGACATCAGCACCATGTTCGACGCCCTGGCTAACCAGCTGGATGCCATGCTGGACTGAGCCCTCCGTAGTGCCCACTATGACCTGCCGAAGTCCACTGCCTTTGCCCCAGCACAGAAGAGTCCCCTGCCACCCTAGGGACGGGCCAAGGGCTGTTCAGGCTGAAGTGCCCCTCCTAGCAAAGCCCCTTCCCACTGTAAGCCAGCAGCTGTGAGCATCGCAGCTCTTATGGGACAGCCCACCTTATCAACCTGACTAGCGAGGGGCCTCCACTGCATCTCAGCAAAGCCCCTCCCAGGGTGATCTGACCAGGGTGAGGCCGTACACTCGAGTCCTGCTCCTGGACAGGGACCCTGGTAAGAGCTCTCTCCTCAGGGAGGAAGGGGGGATGGTAGGGCTTTGGGGGTGCCTTCTCTGTACCCCCCAGCCTGTGTCCCAAGTCACTGTGCCAAGGGAAGCCTTTTGCCACCCACTGTGCTGTCCAGGCCCTCAGAGGCCAAAGGAGGCCTGTGTCTGGCTGGGCCACCCCTCCGTGGGTGTACAGAGGACATGTAAATACACGGCGGTGGTGCCCAGGCAGCTCCTGCCCCCCGCCTTCCCTCACTGAGGCAGAGCTGGCAGGGGTGGGAGGCAGTGGGGTTAACAGATCCCACAAGTCCAATTTTTCAATTGTAAATGTTATTTTTTAAGCAGAGAGAAATGCATATATTTTAAATGGAATTTATTCTATTAACTGCCTGAGAGGACGCAACGGTAGAGGGGCCTCAGACCACAGCAGGAGCCCCCGCTGCCGGGCTCTGTAACCATTAACCTCTTGCCCCAACTAACACCAATGAAAACACCATTCCACGTGACCGGGCTGTGTGTTTGCCTCTGTGACACGGGGAACCCTGACCCCATGGGTCTCACCTGAGCCAGACCTGAGAGACCTGCCAGCATAGATGGAGGAAGGCTTAGGCCTCCCTTTGCCAGCCCCCGCCGTGGGTGGGCAGACCCTGGAGTGGCCTTACAGACCAGCCACAGGTGTTTCTTAAGCAATTGACACATTTTAATACAAACCAATCTACATTCATTCCTAAAAGGCTCATTTCCGGTAAAAAATACATGCCAGTAGAAACTTCCAGAACTGGGGCAGTGGCTGAGGAGACCTGGGCCAGATTCCCCAAGACCTAGGCAGGCAGCTTGAGCCAGGCACAGAAAGAGGCTCCAGGGCGAAGCGGGGGCCCTGCTCCATCTTCATCAGTTGGGAGACTCCCCCACAGAGGGAGGGAGGGGAGGCACTCGGGGCCACATCCAGGCCCCTGCCCCAGGAGGATAGGATGGGGAGCACACGGCACCACCCTGCCCTCCACAGCAGCCTTGGGAGTTGGACACGTCAGCCAAGGCTGCTGCTGCTGTTGCTCCTCCAAAGAAGGTTCGCTTCAAGGCCATGTCCAGGGACCCACAAGCAGAGGCACTGGGGGGCAAGGGGTCCCCAAGGGGGTAGCCCACAGGTGAGGGGGTGAGGGCCCCTCTAGGGAGCACCTGAGGCCATACATTCAAGAGTGCCTCTGGTGAGGCCCAGGAAAGAGCCAGGACTGGTCGAGGGCCCAGCCTGTCAGCTCCTCCACAGTAAGCCCCAGGGCTCAGGAAGACAGCGGGGTCTGACTCGGGGAGCTGGGCTTCCAGTGCCACGGGTGCAGAGCAAACCCGGAAACATTCATGATACCAACTCCCCTGTTCAGAAATGGGTCTGGCTTTAGCCCCAGGGATGGGGGCAACTGTGGCCACCACAGCCAGTGGCTCAGAAGGGAGAGTTCATGCCCAGCTTAGTTTCAAACTGCAGCTTCTGTCGCTTCTGGTAGCGGACTCGGACCCTGGCAGGGCAGGAGATTAAAGTACAGGTTGGCAAAGATCCTTAGACCAGGGGCCGGGGCAGGACAGCAGAGGAGGAGGGAGGGACGGGCAGCGGAAAGGTGGGGGAGTGTCGCCAAAGGAGGGACGGGTTTATGGAACATGGTTGAGCCCAGAGGCAGGCGCCCTGCTGGCAGCTCACCGAATCTCATGTAGCTTGACGACCTCATTGGTGACCACCACAAGGACCAGGGACAGGCAGCCCAGGAGCCACGTCAGCAGGGGCACGTCCTCAAGGCCAAAGTGGACATGGTTGTCCCTATGCGTCCACAGCTGCAGGTCCACAGCTGTCTGGACCACCTGACCCAGCAGCCTGTGGGAAGTGGCGGCCTGTGTGAACCCTGACGCTGCCTTCCTTCCCTGCTCTTCCCAGTACAATTAGCTCAAGCAGGGCATGGTTAAACCCCTGACCCCGGTCCTGCCCTCCATTCCTTGCCCTGCAGAAACCCCTCTCCTCTCCAGCCCCACTCCACCCCTCCATCCTAGCAATACTCACACCACAGGCACTGTCACAGCCCACCAGAGGTTGGTCAAGGGGCTCTTTCTCCACAGGGGCTTGGTGCGATGCACATGGGTGATAGAAATGAAGACTGGGGAAAGTGGGGCAATGTGGGGTCAGACTACCACAGTGGGGCCCCTCCCCACCATCATCTGCACCCTCCCAGAGAGTCCCCTCACCAGTGTGCAGGACAATCAGGGCGGCTGTGAGCTTCTGAGCCGACAGCAGTCCGTTGGCAAAGTCCTCAAACCAGGATGGAGCCCTGTCGTTGTTGCTGCCAAAGCGAGGCGTGGGCTCAGCCCCTCTGGGGCCGCAGGGAGGTAGGCTAGGGTAGGGAGGGAGGAGGCCTCCAGGTGAGGCAGGCGATGGTGGCTCTCGGGGCTGGGACCCACCTGGGCAGCATGATGGAGGAGCAGTTGGTGAGGTTGCGGGCCCGGGAGCTGTCACAGAAGCTCTGCAGCATGAAGCCAAAACAGATGAGACACGAGCTGATGGTGAGGCTGAACTTGAGTAGGAAGCAGAGCAGGAAGTAGTGCTGAGTCTGCCGGGGAACAAGGCCAGGTCACTCCTGGGGCACACAGCCCCTTAGCCCGCCACTCCTGGCTCTTCCACATATTCAACAGGCTCTTAGTAAATGGTCAGGCCTTGGGGGATAGAAAGCTCACGCCCTACCGAGGATCTTTCCCAGCTCTGTGCCACCACCTCCTCTTTGATCTGGGAGATGACTAGGAACCGAGTGCCGGCTTCCCAGTTCTGCTAGAGTCCCCGTCCAGAGCCTTCCAGATTAGGCCCTCTCTTCTCCCGCACCCCTCAGTCCCTTCCATGCTCACCTGCAAGGTTCACAGGGTCTGCTTCGCTTACCTTCTTAGGAATGGACTGAAGGTTTTTCCCTGTTGCCATAGACATGATGGAGCTATGGGGGGGCTTCCCCAGCAGCGAGATGCTGAAAAGCAGAGATAAGGTACAGGGATGGTGACAGTGACCCTCTGTCCCCTAGTTCTCACAGAGGGAGCCTCTAGGGAGTCTTGAGCATGAGGTCGAGTCTGGTGAGGGGATGGAAAAGACAAAGGCCGGGCGCAGTGCTCACACCTGTAATCCCAGCACTTTGGGAGGCCAAGACAGGTGGATCATTTGAGGTCAGGAGTTTGAAACCAGCCTGGCCAACATGGCAAAACCCCATCTCTACTAAAAATACAAAAATCAGCTGGGCATGGTTGTGAGCACCTGTAGTCCCAGCTACTCGGGAGGCTGAGGCAGCAGAATGGCTTGAGCCCAGGAGGCAGAGGTTGCAGTGAGCAGAGATTGTGCCATCGCACTCCAGCCTGGGCAACAGAGTAAGGCTCTGTCTCAAACAAAGGCTGGATGTGGTGGCTCACGCTTATAATCCCAGCACTTTGGGAGGCCAAGGCAGGCGGATCGTGAGGTCAGGAGTTCAAGACCAACCTGGCCAACACAGTGAAATACCCCATCTCTACTAAAAACACAAGTTAGCTGGGTGTGGTGGCAGGTGCCTGTAATCCCAGCTGCTCGGGAGGCTGAGACAGAATTGCTTGAACCTGGGAGGCAGAGGTTGCAGTGAGCCGAGATCAGGTCACTGCACTCCAGCCTGGGCCACAAAGCGAGACTCTTGTCTCAAAAAAAAAAAAAGGCAAAGGAGGTTCCCTCCGTGCCTCCTGTACCAGAGGAGGTGAGCCCTGAGCAGTCCCAGAACCCTGGGCTCCTGCTTGGGTGTGGGGGTGGAGGAGCTGCATGGCCTCTCACCTGAGCAGAGGGTAGCAAAAGCAGGACAGCCACAGGATGTCGGTGGTACTCAGGAGTGGCGGCAGCTGGACCAAGCAAGAAAGGAACTACAGTAGGAAAGAAGCCAAGAGCCACAGTTTGATTCGCGCACAAAATAAGGGCATAGGAGCCCCCGAGCTGCCTTGCCCTGGGCCCAGATAGATGCTCACATCCTGCCAGAGGGAATACTCTTCTGCCAATGAGGTCATCTTGGAAAGCCCAGGAGCTTCACAGAGGCTCTGGGGGATCCCTGGAGTGTGCTGCTACCCCCAGCCTCCCTCAGATTCTCAGCTGGCCCCTGAGTGAAGTGGTGAGTGGCACAGGGGCGATGCCTGTGTGGGCCCCACCTCACCTGGATAACCACGAGAGTCAGCTGGCACTGCAGCAGGAAGAGGAAGCACTTCCGGATGCCATAGGTGGCGTGCCGAGCCTATGAACCGAGAAGGACACATTATGGCCTGGGTCTGCCTGGCCTCTCCCAGGCCCAGCAACTGACAGACTTCAGCCAAGAGCCAGACGCCCAGGATGCTCCCATGAGGGGAGCAGAGGCTAATGTAACTGCCTGGGAAGGCCCCGCTCAGAGGGCTGGCATGAGGTCCCTGGGTCCAAATAAGTCCTGTGCCCCTACTCCAGCCCCAAGCGGGCCCTGTGTCCTTCGTCCTTCGCCTGCCAAAGCTCCCACCTGTTCAATGAGCCGGATGATGCTGATGGTCTCCTCCTGGCGAAAGGTCAGGGAGCAGGGCAGGCTATTCAGTTGCCCCGACAGCTGCAGGGGAGAAAGGCCATCCGAGGCCTGGGCCATGCTGGTGCTGGTGGCGTAGCCGAAGGTCTCCCAGGAGCAACGGGACGGGTACAGGGGATCCAGGGCAATGCTGCTCAGAATGGGGGACACACACCCTTCAGCTGCGTCTTCCACAGGACTGGACACCCCCCCCTTCTTCTCCCACCATGCCCAGGTGCGTTGGTCTCAGCTAGGGCGAGGTCAGCCGTGGTACACACCCCCAGCCCCATGCAGGCCCATGCGGTCTGGGAGGTAGAGGCTGGCCCACAGGCTCCAGGGTCCTGCCCTGACCTGATGTCGCTCTGGAGGAAGAGGCAGCTGTTCCGCAGGTTGGCAGAGCTGCCCAGGCAGCAGGTCACCTCCCCGTACTCTTGCATGATCTTTATCATCTCACACATGGCTGAGGATGGCGTATGAGGGCACAAGAGTCAGGCAGGCAGAGCGCCATGTGGGACAAGAGAGTGGGAGGCAACAGGAGGCAGCCCCTCTCTGAAACAATCCCAACCCCCAGCAGCAGGATCACGTGAACATCGGCACTCTTGACCCCAACCCACTGGATTCCCCGGCTGATCCCAGCCCAGGTTCCTTCACTCCCAGCACGGGAAACCTACATCCCTCCAGAGCCCACGGGGTGCCCAGGCCTAGGCGGAGCTCAGCCGAAGGCACTAGGCTGCCCAAGTACCCTTGGCCACAGCACTCACTCTCCGGGGTGCAGTCGGTGAAGAGGGGCACTAGCAGGGGCACGTTGTCAATGTTCTGCAGGTGGGGCCGCACCTGGTGGATACCCCGGGGCAGCTTGGCCTGGAGAAAGCAGAGATGCCAGTGGCTTCAGGATGGGGATCAGCATCCCTCCACTTCATGTGCCTGCCCGCTACCTCTCTACCTCTCCCCTCGACCAGCTATGGGGCCACTACAAGGACATGTGAGACAGATCCTGCCATCGTACCCTGTTGGAGTCCTCCAGGAAGCTGGGGATGTCGCTATCCGTAGGCTGGAAGCTGATGAGGTCCGAGTGGCCCTCCTCCTCCATGAGGAGGAGACCTTCTGCATCGTCTCGGGACACTGTGGGGACAAGAGCCTCTCCCTCACCTTGGGGCCAACCTTTTGTGGGCCTGTCCTTGCCCTGCAGATGGCAGAGAATTTCCTGCCTCCATCTCCACTCCTCCCTGCTGACTGCCATTTCCTGCAGGGACATCAGAGCCATTTCCCAAGGGAATGTACTTATCCGGAAGGCTCTCTGGAGGCTCTTCCTGGCTGTGGCTCTGAGGAGGGGAAACCTCCCATCCCCACCCCATCCCCACCCCACGCCTTTGTCTTTACCCTGATTCAGGTCATCATGCAGGGAGCCTGCATGGCTGGGGCTAGAAGGGGGGATCTCAGAGCCAGGCATGTCACCGGTGGGCGTGAGGGAGATGTGGCAGTTCCAGCCTGTCTCCAGGCCCATTTTTTCTGCAAACACCTGTGAAAGGCAGACGGCCTTGAACATACAGGCCCAAAAGCCCGTGGGAAACAGAGTTGGTGGTGGCACAGGGGGTGGCTCTCCCCACCTTGCTTTTGAGCTCATCCTCCAAAGAGAAGTAGACGAAGCGGATGCAGGCGTTGACCAGCCCATCGATGAGGCGCACGATGTCCAGCCGGGCCTGGTACTGGGAGGACACCATGCCCATGAAGATCTGGCCGCTCAG
The DNA here is from genome assembly GCA_004027835.1 of Alouatta palliata. Lineage (NCBI taxonomy): Eukaryota > Metazoa > Chordata > Mammalia > Primates > Atelidae > Alouatta > Alouatta palliata. The sequence goes on from PVKV010006219.1 coordinate 76,209, forward strand.
GGCCTGCATGCAGTCTTCCTTCTCCAGCACCTCCCCGATCCCTTCTTCAGGCAGGCACGAGGCACAAAGCCCAGCCAGGACACACAGAACACAGCCCGATCAGGACATCCAGGAACCAGCAGATTCCAGGAGGCAGCCGGGGCCACACACACAGATACCACACCCAAATCAATGAGCACACAGGCCCCAGGGGACCACACACAACCGCACACACACACAGCCAAGACACAGAGGGCGCCGACAGACACAGGAGGAAAGACAATGAAAGGTAGGCATCAGTCAGGTGGCCGAGCTGGAAGCCACGACAGGGCATGGCTTTAGCTCCTGCTCAGTCCTGCTCCAGGGCTGGGGCACTGGCCCCACCCTCAGCAACTGCTTCAGTTCATGGTCTCTTGGGTTCTCTGGGCCTCTCTGCACCAACAAGGTGAGAGACCTGGTCTCCTGTCTGATTCTGCCAAGCCTAATGCTGCAGGAACGCTCGTTGGTAACTTCCCAGGAAAGCACTCTGATGCACGCTATCCACTTGAGAATCATAACCAACCGGAGAGGCAGGCAAAATGAGCATCTCCTAGTAAGGGAGAAAACTAAGGGACTCCCCATGTCACTGGATAGTGTCGCACTGATGTCCCAGCCTGGGGCTGTGGCCACTGCACCCTTTGCTATGGTGGGTGCCAGGGCCCTCCAGAAACCCTCCCTGCCTCCTGGGCTTCTGTAGCCCAGGGGAGCCCCAGCACTGGCCCCGCTGGATAGACACACGAGGTACCGTCAGAGCTCCAGCTGCTGCGGCGGGCGTTCTGCTTGATGGGGATGGTGCTGGGCAGCTCGCACGTAGTGAAGATGCTGCTCTGGCCGGGCACCTGTACCAGCTCGATGCACTTGCCATTGAGCTGAGAGGACAGGGCACAGTTCATGGGCTTGTAGGCGAAGGCGGAGCAATACCCAGACAGGCAGGCTCGCTGGTAGAAATCCAGCACTTTCTTTCTGCCAGGGAAGCAGGCGGAGGTGAGGTGAGTGGTCCTGCCTGTGAAGGGCAGGGGCACCGGCAGAGCGGCTGCTCTTGCTGCTGGCCTGCACTTCCTCACCCACCTGTCTGATCCCGAGAGAGGATAGATGTCAGCTCCGTCCCAGAAGTCTGTGCAGGCCTCCAAGACCACGTCAGCAGTGCCATGGGACAGCATCTGTTCTGTGCCTGGGGGGAAAGAGGTCAGACCCTAAGTGTTGCTAAGCAGCCCCCCACCCTCGCTCTGACCTGACAGGCAGCACGCTGTCCTCCTGGAGAAGGGCACTGAGGAGCCCCTGACAGAGGAGGAGACTCTCTGGGACTCACGATCAGGCAGGCTCTGCAAGGCTACTGGGCTTGGAATGCAGACACCATATTCCCAACCTCTGGACAATCCCAGCCTCTGCAGCCAACACTATCCCAGCCCTGGTCCCCAAGTCCAGCCCCTGCCACAGCAAAGCACTTTGGAAGCAGCCCACTGTTCCTCTGCCCAGGCCTCCCTAGCAATGGGCAGGGATGGACAGAGCACCCCCGCTCAGCAGGTTCTGGAAAGTGTGGCCTGGTGCTGGCCAAGGTGGGCGGGACTCACTGGTGGTGGTGTCTTTAATGAAGAGGCTGATCATGTGGCTGAGGGGAGGGCGTCGCTTGGTGACACAGGAGAGCCGCCCCAGCGAGGTCTCCTTCACTGTCTCGGCACTGGGGAGGCGGTACAGTGCCAGGTGGTTCTCCTGCTTGAAGAGCTCCTTGGCCCCAGGAGTGAAGCCTGCAGGGCAGGGGACAGGAACTTAGGGCCATGCCCTGGCAATGCCTGGCCAGGTCCATGAAGTCCAGTGAGGAGTCGGTGCTGGGCCTCTTCTAGGAGGCAGGTCCAGCCAGCCATCCCCACCAGGGGGGCCCGTACCAATGAGGCGGGCGAGCTCGCAGAGGCCCCAGGGCACGTGCACGGGCAGCACAGCACTGTGGCTCTCTTGCAGGGCGATGTTGCACAGGTGATCGGAGAACCGGCACAGGCGCTCGGTGACACTGGCGTTACAAAGGTTCAGCAGCACATTGAGGCCGAGGGGTTTGAGGGACGTGAGGTGCAGCTGCCAGTTGGAGTCATCAAACTGAATGCAGGAGGGGTTCTGCTGGTCCTGGGATAGGCTCAGCATCTCTAGGTGGTAGTCACACACAAAGTCCTCTGCTTCATAGGGGTCGCCCTCCATCCCAGGCTGGGTCTAGCGGGGACACGGAGGGGAGCCTCAGCCCGGGAGGGGATGTGGGAAGCCAGCACTGGCTCCACCCGCCTCCCAAGGCTGGGGAGGGCTCCTGCCCCTGAAAGGCACCCTTCCCAGGAAAGAGCTCCTGCCCACTCTCTCCCCCTTCCCTCCCTCCTGAAATCAGCTTCCTGTCCTTCTTGGGCTCCTGTCTGCTTCTAGGAACTTATTAATATATCTCATGACACTGGCAGGAGCCAAAAAGAGGAGTGGCCAGACCAAAGAGGACACAGTTGAGGGACATTTTGTGGCCAGGGAACATCTCTGAGAGGGAGCCTGGTGTGTGTTTGGAAGGTTCCAATAGGGAGACCAGAACGGGAGGCTCTGTCTACTTCGCAGCAGGGACCAGGGCAAGACCTCGGGGCCACTGGCCTCGGCTGGAGGTGCTGTGACAGAGGGCAGGGACACCTGCTCTTTCAGACTCTATGGGGCCAGGCTGGCCAGGGAGGCCAGGACAGCCTGTGGCTGAGGGCATGGCTGCCCTGCGCCACCTCCCCTCACCTTGCTGGGCTCTTCTTCACCACCCTCGGTGTCCCTGCTGAAGCTCACGTTGGAGCCAGATGGGTGTTTGCTGCGACCGTGCACTTTGTGGTGAGAATAAGGCTCAGAGGGCTTGGGAGCCTCGCCGGGCCAGTCACTGCGCTCGTCATTGGAAAGGTGCAGGGTGTTGTTCAGGGAGCCAGCCAGGAGGGCGTCTCGTTCATGGGGCTGCAGAGAATGAGGAGCACAGGCCTAGCACTGGTAGCTCCCGCGGACTAGTGAGGCAGGATGCTTCTAGGTCCCCTTGATGCCTTGTGCTGTGGCTTCACCTCACCTGCTCAGAAGCAGATCCTAATGGTGCTCAAACCCTCCTTTGCCCTCCTAAACCCCACCCTCCCTGGCCAGGCTCCAAGGCTAAACAGCCTGGCCCAGAGTAGGGCCCACAGGAGCCGGCCGTACCTCCTCCTCTACCTCGGGATGGCAGAAGGAGCGGGTGGACAGGCCATCTGTGAGGTCCTCGTGGCTGCTGTGAGGGGGCTCCACCTTCCCACTGAAGAACAGCACAGTCTCTGGGCTGGGATTTGGCCATGACAGGATCCCCTGTTTGTCCACACAGCACAGGACCTGCATGGAAAACGGTTGAGATGGGAAAGGGGCCTGGCATTAGCCCACCCTTTCCAGGGGCCACTCAAGTGGCAGGTGGACAGCCCAGGCCCAGCCAGAGAGCAGGACGGGCATGACAGGTGCCTCCCCGCCGCACGGCCCACCCTCACCGTGACAGAGCCCAGGCTGTGCAGCAGGCTGGAACTGTGGCTCAGCGTGGGTGATGTCCCCCGGAGCACCCTCAGGAAGTGGCCCCAAATGCAGCGCAGCATTTCCTGGTGGGAGAGGGCAAGTCTGCAAGGCCATTCGGGGCTCAGCCTCATTTCCCTGGAAACGGCCTCTAGGCAGAAATCCAGGGGAGCCCCATGAAGTTGGGGTGGAGAGGCACTTCTCTGGGGCAGGGCGTGGATATGTAATGGGAACAGGCCCAGGTTATGTCCACATGTAGCAGGTGGACATGGGGCTCCAAGAGCCTGGCTGGAGGCTTTGCAGCCATAAATAGGGGACTCCCAGGGTTACGGCTCTAGAGACCTGTGGGAGAAGCCATCCTGAGTCAGTATTGTACCTGAGAGGAGACGGCCTCCGTATAGCTGCTGAGAGTGTCCTCTGAGAACTTAGCCAGCTGCACAGAGAGAGGGTGAGGGCCTCAGTGAGGAAAAAGCCAGCTTCACACAGGCTTCTCCAAGCTGGCAGAGGTGGGGCCCATACCAGCGGGACTCCCAACCCCTTCGGTAAAGGGCCCGGTCGTCCCGACTCTCCATCTGGTGGAAGCCAGGGTAGGCGCTCACCCTCACCCAGGGCCTGGCTTGAAGGCCCTTCTGGAATAGAGAGGGCCCGAGCCCTGGAGAGCTGCCCAGGCCGACCAACACGCTGAGCCCAAGGTGGGGCTGGACTTCTGCCCCTTCCTCTGGCATAGCTAACTCCCTCTTTCTGTTCCTGTCACTTCCCCCAGACGCCTTGGAAAAACCTACCAGGGAGCTGGGTGAGGCCTTGCTCATCTGGGCCAGGACACGGGCCTCTCCACAGGCAGTTGCCAGAACCCACAGGACTGGAAAGAGCAGGGGGAGGATGGGCAGGACACCATTCACCTGGGAAGGAGCAGACCACACAGACGGCTCCTGAGCTCTGGGCCTGGGGAGGAGGGAAGGGAAGGGCTGCCCTAGCCCCACGGCCATTCCCTGGGCAGGAAGGGCCAGCTCTCTCGGGGGCAGGAAGGGAAAGAAGGGAAAGAGGTGTTCTTAAGCTGAAGCTTGAGGGGACCTCTGGGCTGCAGAGAGGGAGGGACAGCTAGGGTACTAGAAGAGCCAGCCCCTCAGGTCGGAGGGAAGCATGACAGAGAGGACAGGGCGGTCCTTGCCTGGAGCTGGAGAAGGGTGTACTGCCAGGAAGTGACCCCAGGGGCACTGAAGATGAAGCGCAGGGCGTTGGTGATGAGGAAGCCAGCCTGTCGGGAACAGCAGAAGCACAGCCTGGACCCCTTGAACCCCCTCCCCCACCTCGAGGGAGACCCAGGCGCTGCCACTCCCCTTCCTTTGCTACTCTACAGGCCAGCTTGCTCTGGGGCCCTCTGTGTTCACTCCCGCTCACGTGAGTGGCCCGAGACGCCCCACGTCCGGCCCTCTCCCCTGCCCCTGCCGTACAGCCCCGCCGCACACACCAGGACCACGGGCACAGCATAGTGTAACATCACCGACTGCACTGTGAACCGCTCATTGTCCAGGGCAGTGACTGGGCGGGACAGGGCCATGTCCAGGCACCATCTGCAGAAAGAGGTGACTGTCAGTCCCACTCAGTGGAGAGGCCAGAAACCTGCACCTTGAGGGATTCTGGGCCTCTCTGCCAGACACCGCTTCTTCAAGCACCGCGAGTCCTGCAGTTCCACACTCTGCCTTGGCCCTGGCCTGCGTTCACCTCCAGAGCTGTCCCCTCAGAGCAGAGATTGGGAGAGCGCCCCACCCAGTCTAAGAATCCTCACAAGAGGCTAAGGACATGAGCCTAAGGAGATGCCAGCCCTCAAGAGAACCTTGAGATGAACAGAACCCCTTCCTTGTCAGTCCCATCCCCCCCTTCATGGAAGGTACGGCGACAGGAGGCAGGGTGGCACCCCTACCTGACATTGTCAATCACAGGGGTCTCAAGGACACGGAAAAGCCGGTGCTGCTGGGGGCTCTGTGGCCCTCTCTCCACTTCTCCCCGGGGCGAGGGTGGAGGGGAGAAAGGGGGGAAGAGGTCTCCCGGCTCCAGGACAATGTGCTCGTCATCCTGCCGGCAGCAAGTGGGAGGGTGGGGGCAATGAGAGGGTCCTATCAGAGGCCTCTTCCTGGACAATTCAGCTAAGTACAGACCTCCCCTGGGGTTAGGGGCCATCAGTTAGTCCAGAGTCCACTGGGGCAGGGCCTGCGGGACTGGATTCTTAGCTAGAATAAAGACCAGTACAGGGGGCCAGGTATGGTGGCTCACCTGAGGTCAGGAGTTTGAGACTAGCCTGGCCAACATGGCGAAACCCTGTCTCTACCAAAAAACATAAAAATTAGCCAGGTGAGGTGTGGTGGCAGGTGCCTGTAATCCTAGCTACTAGGGAGGCTGAGGTGGGAGAATCGCTTGAACCCAGGAGGCAGAGGCTTCAGTGAACTGAGATCGCACCACTGCACTCCAGCCTGGGCGACAGGGTGAGACCTTGTCTCAAAAAAAATAAATAAATGAAAATAAAAATAAATAAAAAACAAACGAATGAAAGAACAGTAGGGTGATGGAAGATGTTCCGGGGCCTCTGCCAAAAAGCCAGTGAGCTGTCTGGGAAGCTGCAGGGTGAAGTCTGGAGCCCCTCCCGCCATTGCCTGTGGACCGCACATCCAGGGGAAGAGGAAAGCCTCAAGCTACCTTGATCCCCCTCAGAGAAGCAAACGATTCCTGGCCAGGCCTCAAAGCTATGATGTCTCCTTCAACCAGCAGGCTGACTGGCAGGTTGACCAGGTGTCCGTCTCTGTAGGCCCAGTGCAGGGACCAGGATGGCGCAAAGGGCATGTGGAGGTCTGGATACATGGCACTGGGCCACTTGATCTCCCTGCCATCCCTGAGGGCATCTGAGGGAAATGAAAAGGGGGAAACAACCCTCTCAGCCTCAGCCCTGCTCCCCAGTCAGACACAGCAGCATCTCCGAGCGCTGTCTGCCCACTTCCTCTCCCAAGAGGTCTGTTCGAACACTTCCCTGCTTTCAAGGACACCTACCTTATAAAGCCCTACCCAGCCACTCCAGCCCCAGCGCCTCTACCTCCTCTCAACAACTGGAGCTGTCATTTCTTTGTACCCATATCCCATTCAGATACACTTCACAAACAGTGCGGAGGGCCTGTGAGGGGTGCAAGGTGGAGACAACAACATGGTCTCTGGCCTCAAGGAGCCATGACCCAGTGGGGGAGATGAGACATGTGGACAGATAACTCCAAACAAGGCAAACACAGCCAAGTGTTAACAGAGATCCCCGTGCTGCAGGAGTCCAGACGAGGGAGAAAACCAACTTGCTGGAGTAATCAGAGGTGGCTTCCTGGAAGAGGAAGCATTGGGGATGGGCCTGGAAAATGGGTGAGAGTTTGTCAGCTGGAGATGAGGGAGGGAGAAGCTCACCAGCAGAGAACAGGGGACAAAGTCACAAAGGCAGGTTGATATATAGTGGGTCTAGGACTGGTGAGTAGTTCTAACATGAGAATGAGGAGGAAGAGAAGAGGCTGGAGAGGGAGATGAGCCTGCGTTGGAGGCTCTGGGAGGCCACCTGTGTATCTGGGATGGCTTCCATAAGCAAGAGGGAGCCACTGATGCTCCCTGGCGGGAGACAACTCTGGAAAGCAGGACCCGTCTTTTGCTGTCACCATTGCACTTCCAGTGCCTGGCACGTGGTTGCAATTAGCCATCTCAGAATGAAAGGACAAATTCTCACTTAGCACCTGAGCATCCACTGCCTGGTTCTGTTGGAGGAAGGTCTCATGAGCGGGCACTGCTTCTCCAGAGCACCGCATATCCCTGAACAGCAGGAGCCACAGTCCCTCAAAAGAGCCTAAACAACCCTTAATCCACAGCCAAGCTTCATGAACACCGCCTGAATGAAAGGCCAAGCAGAAATCCAAGCAACTCCTGGCTGGGCGCAGTGGCTCACGCCTGTAATCCCAGCACTTTGGGAGGCCAAGGCAGGTGGATCACCTGAGGTCAGGAGTTCAAGACCAGCCCAACCAACATGGACAAACTCCATCTCTACTAAAAATACAAAATTAGCCGGGCGTGGTGGGGCATGCCTGTAATCCCAGCTACTCATGAGGCTGAGGCAGGAGAATCACATTAACCCAGGAGGCAGAGGTTGCAGTGAGCCAAGATCACACTATTGCACTCCAGCCTGGGCAACAAGAGTAAAACTTCATCTCAAAAAAAAAAAAAAAAAAAAGAAAGAAAGAAATCCAAGCCACTTGCTTCCCTTTTGGAACTGGGCTGCTCCACCTCAGGCTCCCAGTCCCCTACCCCGCCCCAATTCCTGCAGGTAACTCTGTCCACCCCCACGTCTCCCATCACAGAACACCGGACAACATGGACTTGAACGAGAAAACCCCAACCATCCTCTTGCCACGTGGGGGTCTTCCCTGTTAGTTTCCCAACACGAGCCAGCCCAGATGCCCACCTGCCACCCCTGGCCTTCCTGCCTGCCCAGCCCTCTGCCTGGGCACCCACCACTGTCCCACAGCTCTCACTGCCCTGCTCAAAAGAGGGTGGGCATCCTTCTAACTCTCCAGATGACAAGAGCCCCTGCAATGCTGGCCACAGGCAACCCGTCTGTGCTGAGGTGCAGGAGAGGAGCCCTCAGGGCTCTGATATGTCCGGGTCATCTTTTCCCACCAATATGCCTGCCTTGACCTCACCGTGGATTTGGTCGATGATCCCGCGCAGCCTCTGCTCTACCTCCCGACGCTTCAGCCGGTCTTGCCGCCCGATGAGCAAAAGGTTGAGAAGCAGCAACAGGAACAAGGCCGAGGCATTCACCAGCCCCACCCCACGGCTGGCAGGAGGAAAGAGAGGGGCACCCACAGGGAGTGAAGGCTCGCCCACCCAGAAGCCCCCGGGCCACAACTTCCCTTCCCACCCCAGTCCCTTGTGGAAAGAGTGTTCCCGTTCTGGTGCCCTGACACCAGCTAGGCCTCTGACCCCAATCAAGGGACTGAGGAGGTTCCCTTACATCCCAGGAGCAGCTTGGAGGTGGCAGCCCCCTTGGAGCCCTGGGCTCTCCCAGGTTCTGCAGCAGGATGGAAGGGACAGCTGGAGAGGTTGGGGAGCAGCCCCTGGGTGTGTACCTCCCGGCCGGCTGGCCCCCGAAGCAGCCCAGCAGCAGCAGCACAGCCAGCAGCATGAGCGAGGCCCCTGGCCAGTGGAAGCAGGAGCAACGGTTACTGTGGTGGAGGAAGCTGCTTCTCCATACCTCCTGGGAAGGAACAGGGAGGGAGCAGTGAGAGGCCAGTCCCACTCCAATCTGGCCGCCTCCCCTCGCACACTCCCCAGCCCCCATGGGCACCTTGGTCCCCTCCCTTTGACCTCGGCTGTGCTCCAGCCTACTGAGCTCCTGCAGCAAGCAGGCTCAGGAGCCATTCTGAGGGGAACCCCCAGCTGCTTTCTGATATTTCATGAGGCCTCCGTTGGGTCACACTGCCCAGGGTGACAGGATGCATCACAGCCCTGAGTAGGAGCCTCCCACACTTCCCTGCCATCCCAGCCAGGCCCTGGCGGCCCCGAGAAGAAGCTTCACCTTCCAGGTCAGACACTTCTTCCGCTCCCTGAGATGTCCTTCCAGCACTGCCTCCAGCTGCTCCTTCAGGACGCTGAGGGCCTTCCTTGTGGACAGGCCCAGGGCCGAGGGAGGCTCGCCCTGCAGGCAAGCAGGAGGCACTCAGTGTCACTGCCAAGCCAAGGCTGTGCAAGGCAGGCAGGCCCCAACCCTCCCCTTCCCAGGCCCTTCATCCTTCCCCTCCTCTGGGATCCTCACCTCTCTTCCCCTACCAGCTCTGGCCCCTCAAGGTGTGACCAGGTCCATCTCTACCAAATTACAAAGTGCACAGCCTACTACCCTACTCTATAAAGCCAAGTTAAAAAACAAAACGTCTTTCTATATTCCATGTTCCCCAACTCACTTTCCCCACTGCCACCACCGGGCTCCCTGCCCACCCAGGCTGTGCTCCCCACTGATCTCCCAATTTATTGCAAGGGGCAAGTGTGTGACTGCATGGTTGAGATGGAGTCTCGCTTTGTCTCCCAGGCTGGAGTGCAGTGGTGTGATCTCGGTTCGCTGCAACCTCCGCCTCCCAGGTTCTGGTGATTCTCCCGCCTCAGCCTCCTGAGTAGCTGAGATTACAGGTGCATACCACGATGCCCAGCTAATTTTTTGTATTTTTAGTCGAGATGAGGTGTCATCATGTTGGCCAGGCTGGTCTTGAACTCCTGACCTCAAGTGATCTGCCCACCTCGACAGACAACTCTTGCTTCTCCTTCAAGACTCAGCTCAAACATCATCTCCTCTGGGACATTTTCCCAAAACCCAGGGCTGCACTCAGGGGAGGTTTATATGTCAGTGTCCCGGGCAACCTGGCCTGCAGCCTGCACCTTACAGAACTGTAAGCATAGATTTACATGCCTGGCTCTCCCGCCAGACTGCAAATTCCTTAAAAACAGGCACTGAATTCTTCCATTTTCACACACCCTCACCATCCAACTGCTAAAACAACGCACAGCACATACAAGCTCAATGAATACTTGCTGAGTGAATGAACGAATGAATGAATGCACTGATCCCCGTGAAGCAGCAACAGGAACAACCCGAGGCTTTCTGCAGCTTAGTTAAGGTTTCACCTTAATCAGGGAATGTCAGCCCAAAATCTGTAGCTGAGACACGCAGCTTTTAAAAATGTGGATGCCTAGGCTCCACTCTGGACCTAATGAACCAAAATTTCTGGGGATGAAGCCAACCCCAGGTTAGATTTTTTTTCTTTTTTTTTTTTTAGCCATGCATGAGCAAAAAATTTTGTATTTTAATTTTGCTTACACTTTTCTTTGTCTTTTTTCTTTTCCCCCTTTTTGTGGAGAATGGGGTTTTGCTATATTGCCCAGGCAGGTCTCGAACTTCTAGGCTCAAGCTATCCTCCTGCCTCTGCCTCCCTAAGAGATGGGATTACAGGCGTGAGCCACTGCGCCCGGCCTGGTTTGTTTGTTTGTTTTTTTTAATCGGGACAAGGTCTTGCTCTGCTGCCCAGGCTGGTTGCAGTGGCATGGACATGGTTCACTGCAGCTTACACCTCTCAGTCTCCAGCGATCTGCCCACCTCAGCCTGCAGAGTGGCTGGGACTACAGACGCAAACCACCACACCCAGCTAATTTTCTTTGCATATTTTTTGTAGAGATGGGACTTCGGTATGTTGCCCAGGCTGGTCTTGAACTCCTGACCTCAAGCAATCCTCCCTCCTCAGCCTGCTGAAGCTCTGTGACTACAGGCATGAGCCACCACACCCCAGCTCTGAGGCCCTGGGACAAAGAAGAGCCCCAGGAAAGGTAACGCCTGAAGGAGGAATGAGTCTTTCCAGGGCCACCTGAGGAGCAGTCATGTGAGCTACCGTCCGGAAAACCTCCTGAGCAAGAGGAGCGAATCCCTAGACCTTAGGCACCAGGAAAGGACTTGGGGCAGCCATAGAGGAGACTTGGCCACAGGCTGTGGGGCTGGTGACCCCTGGCTGCCTCGTTTCACTGCCCTCACCACCCACGACGTGGCCCAGAGCTCCATCTTCCACAGTCCTGCCCTGGCTGTGCCCCCTAGCCTTCTGGACTTCCTTTTTTCCACCTGTCTCTCCACATACCCTCTCCTCGTCAACCTAGCCTCAGCCCTGGCAGGAACACATTCCATAACCACAAGTGACTGCTGGGCCGGGGGCTACTCTCCCACTGCCACAGCCTGGCATCACCAGATGCACCTGAGTGGAGCCCCAGTGCTGGCCTGAGGGATGGGCCCGGCTTCCAAAGTGGGCCCAGCCCCAGGATTCCCCAGCTCCCTTGCTTAAATCTCACCTAATCCCCGCTCTCCACAGTGGCTTTAGGGGATTATAAAGATAAGAGCTGCCTCTTCCCAGAGGGGATAAACTGGTTATTTCAGCTCAGGAAGAAATGGCCCTCTGGGCAGGGGCCTCATACTCCCACATGGGTATATACTGTGCTCCAACCCACCCACCTCCCTTTGGCAAAGATCTTGAGGCCTCCCAAAGAGGCCACGGTCCAGGGCAAGTGAATGTCTATACCCGTCCTACTGCCTCCCAGAGCTCCTGACATGGAGGGAAAGAAAGCTTCAGGGAGGGTTGTAAGGGAGGAACAGAAGCAGGAAGAGGAGCCCATAAGCCTTCTGTCTGAGGGGCTAGATGTCTGTTCCTCCCACCCCAGGGAAAGGGAGGATCTAGGAGACACAGAGGCTGTACACAGAGAACCCTGGCCTCCAGTGCCTTCCCTTCAGGCTCAGCCTTCTGAGCTTCATTGCCACCGAGAGGGAAGTGAGTGTTCCCAGGACACACGTGCCTGGGCCAGGACTCCAGAAATGATCAAGTGAGAAACACCGTGGAGGCAGGGAAAGCTGGCCTGCAGAGGGGGAGGCTGTCTGTCAAGAGATGGGGACTGGGAGGGAGGAGGAGAGGAAGGACTGAGCAACCGTACACGGCTGGGAAGATGCCCCACCTAGAATGAGGACCACACTCAGGAAGGTGACAGTTTCCAGCAAGGCAGAGAAAAGACTAAGAGGAGTAGTCAGAGAGCCAGGGAGGTGTCCCTCCTCTGGCCAGGCCTGAAGATCTTGGACATTCATCGATTCCCATGGGCCACATGGTGGCTGTCCTGTCACCTGCTGCCTCATTCCAAGCAGCCCCAAACCAGGATCTCCTCATCCCACAAGGCCATCATCTGCTCTCTTACTGTCTCTACCCCCAGGTACCTTGAAGCTGTGCTCTGCTCCCCTCCAGGTGTAGGAGGTATGGGTCAGAGGGTGGCCGACGCTCCTGGGCAGGGCGCCTACAGGGCTGTCTGTGTGCATCTGCCCCCGCATGTTATGTCTGGCCGGGGACACCAGCTCCAGACTGGCAATTAAAGACAGCACAGTAGAGGAAAAATAAGCCATTCTGTAATTACATGCTGCCCAAAGGAAGCGCTTGCCCGCACAGGCCAGCCCTGCGGTGAGGACCCGGCCTTCTGGGCCAGTCTGCTCTTTGTAGCCTTCAACTGAGCTTTTTCAACTGCCCAGGCCTTCACCTCTTCCCTCTCCAGCAGAGGGTCTGAGTTAAGGAACTAGTCACTGCTCTCTCGCTCTCTTTTTTTTTTGAGACAGGGTCTTGCACTGTTGCCCAGGCTGGATGCAGTACAATGGCATGATCTCACTCCCTGCAGCCCCCACCTCCTGGGCTCAAGCAGTTCTCCCACCTCAGCCTCTACGCAGCTGAGACCACACATGTGTACCACCATGACCAGCTAGGTTTTTTTTAATCTTTTTTTTTGAGATGGTCTCACTCCTGTTGCCCAGGTTGGAATGTAGTGGCACGATCACAGGTCACTGCAGCCTTGACTTCCCAGGCTCAGGTAATTCTCCCACCTCAGCTTCCGGAGCAGCTGGGACTCTAGGTGATGCCACCACATCTGGCTAATTTTTTGTATTTTTAGTTGAGATGGGGTTTCGCCATGTTGCCCAGGCTGGTTTTGAGCTCCTGGGCTCAAGTAATCTGCCCACCTCAGCCTCCCAAAGTGCTGGGATTACAGATGGGAACCACTGCACCCGGCCTTTTAAAAATTTTTTTGTAGGCCGGGCGCGGTGGCTCACGTCTGTAATCCTAGCACTCTGGGAGGCCGAGGTGGGTGGATGACCTGAGGTCAGGGGTTCAAGACCAGCCTGGCCATCATGGTGAAACCCCATCTTAAAATAAATAAATAAATAAATAAATAAATAAAAATAAAAATTTTTTTGTAGAGACGAGGTCTTACTATGTTGCCCAGGCTGGTCTCAAACTCCCAGGTTCAAGCAATCTTCCTGCCTCCCATATTGCTGGGATTACAGGCATGAGCCACTGTGCCTGGCCTGCTTTCTTGGTCATTGTGCCTCAACTTTGACATGTGACATAAGAGCGGAAGACCTTCGTACTTTCTGAAGAAAGTTCATAATGGGTTGGTGGGTGGGTGGGCTCTGCCAGCCTTTCCCAAAGCATGGATTAGGCTGGTTACCCGACCTGCCTGGGCACCAATGGCAGGGCATAGCAAGGGAACAGGCGCAGTTCTTATGATCTGAGAAACAGAAATACGGGTTGACACACACAAGCTGAGGTCACCTTTTCTTGCCTCCTGGGGCCAAGACGGCTGAGAAAAAAATCTAACCTGGCCTTAAGTACCCAAGGGTGACATGAGATTCTCAGAGCTTCCCACGTGCTAAAAACTCCCACCATGCCAACGAGAAGGGAGACCATGCTTCTCAAATTACATGGATGCTTTTCAGGCAGAACTAATCCCATTCCACTGCACTGCTCAGGCTTAACTGGAGCAAGAGCAGAAAATAACACAGCTGTAAGGAAGTCCTGACTCGGGAGAGGCAAGCGGCAAACAATCGCCCATCATGGGGCTTGATCTTTCTGTTCTATCATCAAAGGGATGCTGACAGAGCGTGGGGATTTGGAGGAACAGCAGGGTGGTAAAAGAACTCTGTCCATCAAATCAGAACCACAAGGAATCTGCCACTGAACAGGCCCAGCTTTGGAGGTCTGAGGCTGAGCACCTGCATAGGCTAAGGCGCCTTTAAGAGCTGACACACCTGAGCTCTCCTGCACCGATTCTGTCAAGTTTCTCACTCAGGTAACCCAGACCCTGGGCCCTGTCCCTCCTTTTTTTTTTTTTTTTTTTTAAATAAAAATCGGGTTTCACCATATTGGTCAGGCTGGTCTTGAACTCCTGGCCTCAGGTGATCCACCCACCTTGGCCTCCAAAGTGCTTGGATTACAGGCCTGAGCCACCACACCTGGCCCCCTTTTTTTTTTTTTTTTTTTGATACAGAGTCTTGCTCTGTTGCCCATGCTAGAGTGCAATGGCACGATCTCAGCTCACCACAACCTCCGCCTCCTGGGTTCAAGTGATTTTCCTGCCTCAGCCTCCCAAGTAGCTGAAACTACAGGCGTGCACCACTATGCCCTGCTGATTTTGGTATTTTTAGTAGAGACGGGGTTTCACTGTGTTGGCCAGGCTGGTCTCGAACTCCTGACCTCATGATCTGCCCTCCTCAGCCTCCCAAAGTGCTGGGATTACAGGTGTTCGACACTGCACCCAGCCACCCTGTTTCCTTTCAGGGATCCTGCATGGTGTTCTGGGCACAGCAGCTGCTCTCCTCCCTACTCCAGCTGTTTCAGGAGCAACAGAATCAAGGTCCCCTAGGCTCAGGTAGGCAGGTTATGAATTTAGACCTTGACCTTCAGCCTTGACAACCACAGGTAACTATTAATTAGAACTGGCTGGCTGGGCATAGTGGCTCATGCGGGTAACCCCAGCACTTTGCGAAGCAAGAGGATCGCCTGAGCCCAGGAGTTTGAGACCAGCCTGGGCAACATAGTGAGACCCTGTCTCAGGCCTGGCCCCCTCTCTGGGTCCCCATTGTCTTCGTCCGTGCAGGTATGGAAGGGCCACAAAGCTGGACTCCACACAATGCCCAAATCCCAGAAGCAGAGATTCAGCCACTATACGCTCTTCTGAGTTGGGCCAGACACAGATGGACTCTGTCTGCAGCCAGGCAAATCAGCCTGGAGCGGAGCTGCTTCCTCTTCCTGGCTCATGCTGACCTTAGCACTTTCACCCACATCCTTCCCCACCTCCTGTAGCCACCAGGGCCTAGGAAAAAATCCTCCCTGCTCTGGTGGTTCCTGTCTTAGTTCCCCACATGGTCCAGCAAAAAATGTGCCTTCAGTGGCCCTGAGGAGGGCTGGCATCCCAGCCCTGAGCTTCTGTCACCTGCGCATGGAAACCCAGGTCCTCACATGCCCTGGCAGGGTGTGCCCTGGGAGGCTTGGGTCCAGTCCTGCTCTTGGTGACTCAGTCACCTGGCTGGCAGCTCCCCAGGCACACTGGCCTTCTGGCTCTCATTCCCAATCCCCTTCCCAGGTCCAGGCTACCTAGGCTCATTTAAGCAGCCTCCCATTTTGCATTGTCTTCAGGACTCTCACAGCAACTCCTACCCCAGAGACTCCCACACCAAGCAGGGAATATGGTATTTTTAAGAGAAGCATAAAAGCCCCGCTAGCATACTCACTTTGCTGCCTTTGCCCTGATGGGGCATCCATAGCTCTGTCTGCTTAAAGAGCATGAGCCAGAGCCTGAGCCACAAGCAGTCAGCTGCAGGAACTTCCAACACCTCCCTCAAAGGGGGGAGGGTGAAGAGAGAGAGAGAAGAGGAGAGAAGAGACGGAGAGAGCTGAGAGCGTGTGAGCAAGGAGCCGGGTGCTGCGGAGAATCAGGCGCAGCAGAGCAGAGCTTCAATCTGCTGATTAATTCAGCCTATTTCCAGTCACGCTGCAGATTCAGGGAGGGAGGAGGAGGCAGCAGCCCTGGAGGGGCGGGAGGGAGGAGAGGAGAAGAAAGAGAAGGAGGGAGGAAACAGGAGCGTTGAGAAGAGAAAGTTTGTCCGATGCCCTGCCAGATGTCCAGGAGCTTGGCCTGCTGTTCAGAGGAAGCCACTGTGGGGTGAGCTGAGGGGTACCGTGTAGCCAGGATATGGACAGACAGAGGGACAGATGGAAGAGAAACTTCCCATCCCAGAAACCTGAGGACAACTGCCAGTATCGAGAAGAACGCTGGGACACACAAATCCTAGCTCTCTTCCCAAACTCCCTGTCCTTTGCCCCGAAGTCACTAGGTGAGCCCATCATCCATGAGAGGCCCCCGAATCACATGGCAACCCCCCAGCATGGAGTCAAGCCAACAGCCCTTTCCGCAGTAACAGCTGCAGGAAGGAGGGGAAGGGGGACTTGTGGGTTATTAATAGCAGCACATCCTGTGTGGAGAGGGTGGGACGGACTGGCCATTGAGAAGACTTGAGCAGTGACTTCTAGGAAGGCAAAGCCCAAGGCCAGGCAGCTGGCGGAAGGAAGGATCCAGCAGGGAGGGAAAAGCCAGCCCAAAGGGCCTCTGAAGACTCCAACACCTTCCTGCCAGGTAGCATGGAGACCCCAACAGCCATGCAGGAAAGAGCCAGGCCAGAGCCAGTGATGTCCCAGTGCATTCAGACACCTGCCCAAGTGCCCGGGAACGCCCAGGCCCCAAATCACCCAGGCTCCGCGTCCCCCAGGCAGAGAGGACCCCAGATACCTGGGGCTCCTGCCTCAGCACATGCCAGTGCATCAAGCAGAGCCTGAGTGATTCGTGGCTCGAGAGGCATCGTTCAGGGACCCCGAGTTTGACATACAGGATGCTCTCAGCACAGGCATCCTGGGTGAAGGAGGGGCCGAGACACGGGGAGTAGATGGGACACTTCTCCGCCTAAAGCCATCCTTATAATGGGGCTACACGCCCCAGAGGAGAGGAAACAGCCTAACAGGTCCCAGAGCTGGAGAGTGTGAGCTGGAGCCTCAGCATGTTTCTCCAGGGCCCTCTGTTTCCTAGACGACACCATCTCGAGCTGCAGGGAAGAAGGAGCCTCAGCAGCCCAAGCCAGCCTCCCCCTCCCCTTTCACAAGCGCAGCTCCCTGAAACTCAGGCCCACAAACAGAGTGCTGAGTGAGAACAGAAGGGAGGGCCCGGGCAGTCCAGAGGTTAAGAGCAGGAAGACTCCATGGAGAGCAGGAAAGGTTGGCAGTGGGGGTCAGCTTCCACACCAGCCACTGTGAGGACGCTGCTGCTCAGCAATCTGGCTGCAGCAAAGAGAAAGACTCCTGTCCCCTCTCTCCTGTTCCCAGAGGTGCTGCTCAGCTGGGAGCTGCAAGTCCACAAACACTGTCCCTGCTATGTGACAGGCCCCAGAAAGAACAGCATGCAGGGACTGGCCCATGTGCTGTGCAGGCCCCAGTGCAGCCCTTGCCGGGCCCTGCCTCCCTTCCTACGCTGCCCGCTTCAGCAAATGGAGAAGGGAGCCTGCACCCAAGCAGCAGGAAGCCAGGCTGTCACTGCCACAGCAGGGCCACTGTGGGCTGGAGGATGGGGGACGGGAATGAGGGCTTTGAAGGAAAGGCAGAACTGATGGATCAGAAAGAGAAGGGCAGGAAGCAGAGAATCTTCTAGCAAGAGCCAAACCCCTCCTCGGCTAAGCCAGGGACAACGACCTTCTCACCCTCAATGACCACCACGCCAGATCCTCCAAGACCTGCTCCTCCAAGACACCTTCTGACTGCTGTTTCAGAGGCTCTGCTCTGTCCCCCAGGCTGGAGCGTGGTGGCATGATCCCAATCTCAGCTCACTGCAACCTCTGCCTCCCAGGTTCAAGCAATTCTCCTGCTCTAGCCTCCCAAATAGCTGGGATTACATGCACTATCATGCCCAGCTAATTTTTATATTTTTAGTAGAGACAGGGTTTCTCCATGTTGGCCAGGCTGGTCTTGAACTCCTGACCTTAGGTGATCTGCCCACCTCAGCCTCCCAAAGTGCTGGGATTACAGGTATGAGCCACCGCCCCCAGCCAAGATCATCTTTAGAAGTCCATTTATACAACTCACGAGTTACCTGAGCTAGAGGCCCTACTAGGTCCTATTACTTAACTGCCTGTACTATCCATTTTGTGTGTTTGTTGTTGTTTTGAGATGGAGTCTCGCTCTGTCACCCAAGCTGGAGTGCAGGGGTGCAGTCTCTGCTCACTGCAACCTCCGCCACCTGGGTTCAAGCAATTCTCTTGCCTCAGCCTCCCAAATGGCTGGGATTACAGCCATACACCACCACGCCTAACTAATTTTTGTATTTTTAATAGAGATGGGGTTTCACCATGTCGGCCAGGCTGATCTTCAACTCCTAGCCTCAAGTGATCCACCCACCTTGGCCTCACAAAGTCCTGAGATGACAGGCGTGATCCCAGCCTGCTTGTACTATCAACCCTCTACCAGGCGATAAGCCTCTCTAAGCCATGGGCCACCTTTCTGGTACCTAGAGCTCTATCGGCCCAAAGCTGCCATTCCACAATATGGTCACTGCCAATGATAATGATCCTTTCCAGGTCAGGCTCACTTATCCAGAAAGAGGAGGAGGAGGACAAAGAGAAATCCTCCAGGAAAAATGGCCCCTGAGAGCTATCCAGCCTGGGTCCTCAAGTCTTCTCCCTCAGGCTGGAGAGAGAAGCCAGCCTCTCCATACAGAACTTTGTTTCCCCCATATACTAGGCACCAGTGTTCAGTGGTTCTGGCTGGAACCAGAAGACAATACCCTCCTCTGTTTGGGGGGCATTCAGCCTCACTCAAGCAGGCCACCGCACTGCGTAACAGCAGAGCCTTTGGGGATGTGCTCCTTGGAACGCGGCAGTGTACAGCACTTGTGGCTGTTTGAAGCAGCCTTCCTCCCAGCGAGGAGATCGGCATGGACAGCTTTCCCTCCGTGCCAATCACTGCTAGGATAAGTATCTGCTGAGTACCCAGAGGTGGCTGTGAGCAGGAGGCCAAACAGGCCTGCTTCAAGTTCAATTCCAGAGGCCTATTGCACAGCTGATCCAGAGACACAGGAAACCTGGAGCTGAACAGGTGGCAGCAGCCAGCCAGCCATGTGCCAGCAGAGGCCCAGGGAGTAAACCCACAGCCCCCTGTCCAGACGACCCCAAGATCTCTTCGGAAGGAAGATCACTATTCAGAAGTTCAGGTCAATAAGTATTTACTAAGCCCTTGCCACATGCCAGGCTCAGTGCTGTGAGCTAGGAATATTGAGATGAAGTAGAAGAGATGAATTATTTCAATAGAATAGGGAGTACAATAGTGCAGGTACTATGAATGCTGAAAAGAAGGACTCTGGAAAGAAGGAGGACTTAACTGGAGAAGATGATGCCAAAACTGGGTCTTGAAGGAAGAACAGAAGAAGTTTCCAGGAAAAGGGGTGGGAAGCAGTTTAGAGGTAATTGCTAGTGCTAAAGGCAAGGCAGGGAGGCTAGGGACACCGAATCCATGGGCAGGAGCAGGATTCCAGAGGGCTTTGTACACACTGAAGGTTAAGTAGGTGGTGTGGAACCACTGATTAGTTTTGTGGCAGCCATGTGGAGGCTGGTGAGCAGAGACAGAAAGATCTGTTAGGAAGGTGTGGCAGAAGCTAGGCAAGAGACAAAACGACTTCCTCTGGGGCAGTCTTTGTCAAGGGAGAGGAGTTTTCTGATTGACAACTCTACCTACAAGGATGGTGTACATGGAGGCTGGGCCAAGCCAGGCTGGGTGGAGAAGGCCGATGTTATGCATGGCCTGGGCCACCTGCCTGCTCACCACCAGCTGATTAGGCAGCTGTGTTTGGAGTCTGATTGGGGAGCTCTTCCCTAACCACAGAGAGGGTGCCCAACAGCTCTCAACATGGCTCAGCAGGTTAGGACATTGCCCTAGCAAAGGGGAAACACACTAAATTACACACCCCTGGGCAAGAAGTGGAAGACTGGCTTGGAGCCAGTCTAATTCAGAAAACCTGTTCCCACGCAGCTGTGTTAACGGGTCCTCCTTCATCCTTTACTCACAGCTCCCTGAGTCTGTGCTCTTCAGCCTCGAGGTCACAGTCGAATCCCATAAGACTCAGAACCACGCCTCCCTTCTCAACTTTGGTTCAAAGCCCCCAGGAAATATACGTAGGGAGACTTCAACAGAGACACATGGACGATACCTATAAGGTAATGGGATATGGCCTACCAGATGCTTCTCCTTCAGGTCCATGGGACAAGAGTACTGCAGGCATGCCCAGATGAATGTGGTCACCCCCGAAAGGAAGGCTCCTCCCCAACATGTACAAACCCCAGTGAGTCTGTCACAGTCACAGCATCTGGGGAAAAAGAAGAAAGAAATCATCACCCAGGTTGCTGGAATAGGTGGCTACTGTAAAACACAACAGTATCATCTAAACAACAGCGTGGTACATGAAAAAGAACTGGACTCACTGACCATCAGTGCCCTGGTCTGCCCCAGCGAGCAGCCAAGCTTCCCCTAACCAGCCCTCTGGATGAATTCCACTCTCTGAGGCCAGGCAGGAGAGGGCTACAGAGGTAATTCTGGAGAGGCGCAAACTTTCTTTCACCCTTCATTTTTTAATTATTACTATTTTTCTTTTTTTTTTTTTTTTTTTGAGACAGAGTCTTGCTTTGTCGCCAGGCGCCAGGCTGGAGTGCAGTGGCGCGATCTCGGCTCACTGCAACCTCCGCCTCCCCGGTTCAAGCAATTCTCCTGCCTCAGCCTCCCGAGTAGCTGGGACTACAGACATGCGCCACCACGCCCAGCTAATTTTTATATTTTAGTAGAGATGGGGTTTCACTATGTTGGCCAGGATGGTCTCGATCTCCTGACCTCGTGATCCGCCCGCCTCGGCCTCCCAAAGTGCTGGGATTACAGACGTGAGCCACCGCGCCCGGCCCTATTACTATTTTTCTTTCTTTTCGAGACAGTGTCTCACTCTGTTGTCCAGGCTGGAGCGCAGTGGTGCGATCTTGGCTCACTGCAACCTCCATCACCCAGGCTCAAGTGATTCCCCTACCTCAGCCTCCCGAGTAGCTGGAATTACAAGAATCTACCACCATGCCTGGCTAATTTTTGTATTTTTAGTTGAGACGGGCTTTCACCATGTTGGTCAGGCTGGTCTCAAACTTTTGACCTCAAGTGATCCACCTGTCTCGGCCTCTCAAAGTGCTGGGATTACAGGCGTGAGGCACTGCACCAAGCCTATTATTGTTTTTTTAATTTTGTGTAGAGAAGGGTTCTTGCTGTGTTGCCCAGGTTGGTCTTGACCTCCTGGCCTCAAGCAATCCTCCCCACCTCAGCCTCTCAAAGTTCTGGGACTACAGGTTTCAGGCGTGAATCACTATGCCCAGCATCAAACTTCATTTTCAAAGGCACACTGTGTTTCGTTTCATACATACTGTTTATCACTGAGTTACAGCATGCAGGAAAAGCCTTGGTTTATTGGCCTTTTTATTTATTATTATTATTTTTCTGCTAGAGATGGGATCTTGCTATATTGCCCAGGCTGGTCATAAACTCCTGACCTCAAGCGATCTGCCCACCTCGGCCTCCCAAAGTGCTGGGATTTCAGGCATGAGCCACTGCAACCAGCCAGCATTTTATTTTTATTTTTATTTATTTATTTTTTTATTTTTTTTATTTTTTTTGAGACAGAGTCTCACTCTGTCGCCAGGCGCCAGGCCCAGCCGGCATTTTAAAAATTTACGGTTAAGGCCGGGTACAGATCACTTGAGGTCAAGAGTTCCAGACCAGCCTGGCCAACATGTTAAACATGGCAAAACCCCATCTCTACTGAAAATACAAAATTTAGCCAGACATGGTGGCTGGCACCTGTAATCCCAGCTACTCAGGAGGCTGAGGCAGGAGAATCACTGGAACCTGGGAGGTGGAGGTTACAGTGAGCCGAGATGGCGCCACTGCACTCCAGCCTGGGTGACAGGGTCAGACTCAGACTAAAAAAAAAAAAATTAGATTCAGGTTGGCCTTAACATCAACTGAAATCTAGACATGTAAGTTGGATATCAGGGGCAGCCGGGACAGCAACAGGGAGGACGTCCACTGCGTCCCTAGGATGAGGCACTGATTTCTTTCCACGTGCTGGCAGTAAATGCCACACTCACCAGCACGTGCAAGCCCCCAGCCCCTTGTGTGGCTGAGTGCAACACTCAACAGGCACCTGGGCAGATGAACACAAGGTGAGCAACCCAGTGTGACCACAGGTCTGACGAAAGCAGGCTGGTTACCTGGAAAATGAAGGTTAGCTCTCCCTCCCCATCTACCCTCGCCAGCCTCACCCTCCGTCCTGGCAGCCACCGCAACTCTACTGATCTCAGACCAGGTCGTGTTTGAGTACAAAAAGGGACACTGAGTAATCTGGTCTGATGTCAAGCAACTCCACTGGGAGAAAGCACTCACCTGCTGACTATGACACTTCTTTTGGGGGCCAGCAGCAAGCCTCGTCAAGGGATGCCAGGCAGAAATCCAGGAGAACTGACCCAGAAAAAAGCTGTCAAGTAACAATAAAAGCTGTGTCTGGAGGACCCAACCAGAAGGCCTAGGTTCTGCCACCAACTCTACTCCAAAACCCCACCCAATTCCTCTCAAGGTAGCACCCATTGCTGGTGCCCACACTGAGTGTCTCCCACCCCTGAGTGCCCAGGCTGAGTGCCCAGGCTGAGTCTCTCCCACCCCTGCCTTTCAAAGCTGAGCCAGCCTCAAAGGGTCAGATACAAACAGTGACACTGGAAGTGGCCTTGCAATGCAGTGACATTCAGTCTTTGGCAGCCAACTGAAATGGGATCCTGAGGGACCAAATCCATTCCTCCCCAAGGCCACTGTCTGACTCAGGCTGCCCCAGTCCCCTTTATGACTGCAGCTGGAGGTCCCCATGACACCCCATCCCAGCAGAGGCTAGATGAGATCGTTGCCACACAGGGAAAGGCACCAGAAGCCAGATGGGGATTGTGCCTGTTAACTCCTTCTGCCAATGCTGCAAAAGCAAAATCACTCTGTGGCCAGCTGGAACCACAGCAGTACAGAGAGGGCAGCCAGGAACAGGACATTTTTCTAAGAGTCTCTGTTTTCCCATCATTCCATACATGGGATTCTGGAAGACAGCCATTCTTAACTGTCTGATCTGAAACCAGCAGCAGGATCCTTAAAGGGCCAGTTCTGCTCCTAGCCCATTTTGAAAAAAAGCACAAGATTCAAAGCCAAATATCCCTGGGTTCAAACCCCAGCTCCACTATGTCTCAAACACCAACGACCTTGGCAAATTATTTGTCCCTCTGAGCCTCAGTGTCTTTGTTCATGGAATGGAAATGACAAAACCTATTTCACAGAGGAGCTATAGAATTATGAAAAGTACTATATGCAGGGGGTCTAATATAATATTTGACATATAGTAGATACTCAATAAATAACTGTCATTACTATTAGCAGCAAGCAAAAACTATGAACCAAGTGCCACTTATTTGAAGAATAACAACTCAAAAGTAAGGTGGAAGAAAAAGAAATGGATGGCATAATGATGGGAAAGAAAAAGTAAAACTGTCTATATTTGCAGAAGACAAGATCAATTGTATATAAAGAAAATCCCAAGGAATCTACAAATAAAGATACTAGAACAAATAAGACTGCAAACTTGCAGGATATAAGGTCAAAATACAAAACATAAATAGGCCGGGCGCGGTGGCTCACGCCTGTAATCCCAGCACTTTGGGAGGACGAGGCGGGTGGATCACGAGGTCAAGAGATCGAGACCATCCTGGTCAACATGGTGAAACCCCGTCTCTACTAAAAATACAAAAATCAGCTGGGCATGGTGGCACGTGCCTGTAGTCCCAGCTACTCGGGAGGCTGAGGCAGGAGAATTGCTTGAACCCAGGAGGCGGAGGTTGCAGTGAGCCGAGATCGTGCCACTGCACTCCAGCCTGGGTAACAAGAGCGAAACTCCGTCTCAAAAAAAAAAAAAAAAAAACATAAATATATTTCTGGCTTGGCGCAGTGGCTCATGCCTATAATCCCAGCACTTTGGAAGGCTGAGGCAGGCAGATCATGAGGTCAGAAGTTCAAGACCAGCCTGGTTGGCCGGGCGCGGCGGCTCATGCCTGTAATCCTAGCACTTTGGGAGGCCGAGGTGGGTGGATCACCTGAGGTCAGGAGTTCAAGACCAGCCTGGCCATGATGGTGACACCTCATCTTGAAAAAAATAAAAATTAAATTAAATTTAAAAAGACCAGCCTGGTGAACATGGTGAAACCCAGTCTCTACAAAAATAAATAAATAAATAAATGGAGAAATATACTATGTTCGTGGATTGGAAGGCTCAGTATTAAGATGGCAATTATCCCCTAATTTATCTATAGATTCAATTCAATCTTTTTTTTTCCACTCTTGTTGCCCAGGCTGGAGTGCAATGGCATGATCACAGCTCACTGCAACCTCCACCTCCTAAGTTCAAGTGATTCTCCTGCCTCAGCCTCCTAAGTAGCTGTGATTACAGGCTCCTGCCACCACACCTGGCCAATTTTTTGTATTTTTAGTAAAGACGTGGTTTCACCGTGTTGGCCAGGCTGGTCTTGAACTCCTCACCTCAGGTAATCCACCCGCCTCAGCCTCCCAAAGTGCTGGGATTACAGGAGTGAGCCACTGTGCCCAGCCCCTCAATACAATCTTAATTTAAGACCCAGCTGGGACTTTCATAGAAATTGGCAAGCTGATTCTAAAATGTATATGGAAAGATAAATGACTTAGAATAGGCAAAACAATTTTGAAAAGAAAAACAAACTCTGAGGACTTACACTACCTGATTTGAAGATTTAATATACAGCTATCAAAATATATAGTAATCAAAACATACAGTAATCAAAATATACAGTAATCAAAACGTGATACTGATACAAGGAGAGGCATACAAATCAATGGGACAGAGCAGAGTCTAGCAATAGATTTACACATATTGGCCCTTACTTCATACCATATACAAAAATTAACTTAAAGTGGATCACACATCTAAACATAAAAGTTAAAACTATAGGCCGGGCATGGTGGCTCACGCCTGTAATACCAACACTTTGGGAGGCCCAGGCAGGCGGATGACAAGGTCAGGAGTTCAAGACCAGCCTGGCCAACATAGTGAAACTCCATCTCTACTAAAAATACAAAAATTAGCTGGGTGTGGTGGCATCCACCTGTAGTCCCAGCTACTCAGGAGGCTGAGGCGGGAGAATCACTTGAATCTGGGAGGCAGAAGTTTCAGTGAGCCGAGACCATGCCATTGCACTCTAGCCTGACTCTATCTCATAAAAGTTAAAACTATAGGCTGGGCGTGGTGGCTCATGCCTATAAGATAGACTGAGACTGTGTCTCAAAAAAACAAAAAAAGTTGGCCAAGTGTGGTGACTCACGCCTATAACCCCAGCACTTTGGGAGGCTGAGGCAGGTGGATCATGAGGTCAAGAGACTGAGACCATCCTGATCAACATGGTGAAACCCCGTCTCTACTGAAAATACAAAAATTAGCTGGGCATGGTGGCACACACCTGTAGTCCCAGCTACTTAGGAGGTTGAGGCAGGAGAACTGCTTGAACCCAGGAGGCGGAGGTTGCAGTGAGCCGAGATCACGCCATTGCACTCCAGCCTGGGTAACAAGAGTGAAACTCTGTCAAAAAAAAAGTTATAACAATAATACTTCCAGAAGAAAATATGCAGGAGGGATGGGGGCAAGAATCTTTGTAACTTGGGATAAGCAAAAATTTCTTAAAAAACAGAAACCGGCCGGGCGTGGTGGCTCACACCTGTAATCCAAGCACTTTGGAGGCCAAGGCGGGCGGATCACCTGAGGTCGGGAGTTCAAGACCAGCCTGACCAACATGGTGAAACCCCGCCTTAAAAAAAAAAAAAAAAAAAAAAAAAAAAAAAAAAAAAAAAAAAAAAAAAAAAAAAAAAAAAAAAAAAAAAAAAAAAAAAAAAAAAAAAAAAAAAAAAAAAAAAAAAAAAAAAAAAAAAAAAAAAAAAAAAAAAAACCAGAAACCATAAATACAAAAAATAAGAAATAATAATAAAAAAATAAAAAAACATAAACCATAAAAGAAAGCAACTTTAACCAGGTGTGGTGGAGCATGCCTATAGTCCTAACTGCTTGGGAGGCTAAGGTAGGAGAATCACTTGAGCCCAGGAGTTCAAAGTTACAGTGAACTAGGATTGTGCCACTTCACTCCAGCCTAGACAACAGAGTGAGACCCTGCCTCTAAAAAACAAACAAACAAACAACTGATAAATTCTTCCATAAAAATAAAAAATTTTCCATTCTTTAATGCCATAAAGAAATTGAGGCTGGACACAGTGGCTCATGTCTATAATCCCAGCACTTTGGGAGGCCAAAGCAGACAGATCACTTGAGGTCAGAAGTTTGAGTCTAGCCTGAGCAACATAACAATATCAGGTCTCATAAAGCAAAAGTAGTTTTGAAGTCTTTGGGATTAAAATATATATATATTATATATGTATACATAATATGTGTATATATATGATACATATACACACACGCACATACACGCACATATATAATTCTCACAGCTCAGTAACCAAATCAACAACCCAATTTTAAAATGAGCAAAGATTTCAGCCAGGCATGGTGGCACACACCGCAGTCCCAGCTACTTGGGAGGCTGAGGCAGGAGGATCACTTGGGCTCAAGAGTTGGAGGTTGTAGTGAGCCACGATCTCGCCAGTGCACTCCAGCCTGGGCAACAGAGTGAGACCTTGTCTTAATAAATAAATAAATAAATAACGGGCAAAGATTTGAACAGACATTGCATAATATACAAACAGCCAATATGAATATGAAAAGATGGTCAGCATTAATCATTAGGGAAACAAAAATTAAAACCACAATGAGAAGGCCAGGCATGGTGGCTCACTTCTGTAATTTCTACACTTTTGGGAGGCTGATGGGGGAGGATCACTTGAGGTCAAGAGTTGGAGACTAGCCTGGGCAACATAGCAAGACCCTGTCTCTACAAAAAAATTTAAAACCACAATGAAAGCCAAGCACTGTATGTTCTCACTCATAGGTGGGTGTTGAACAACGAGAACATGTGGACTCAGGGAGAGGAGGATCACACACGGGGGACAGTTGTCGGGGGTAGGGAGAGACAATAGGGGGTGGGGAGGGTGGGGAGGGATAACACGGGGAGAAATGCCAGATATAGTATGCACCTAAAGTAAAATAAATTAAAAAAAAAAACCACAATGAGAGACCAATACACACCCATTAGAATGATTAAAATGAAAAAGACTGAGAATATAGCTGAAGCAGGAGGACCCTTGAGACCAGGAGTTCAAGGCTGCAGGGAGCTATGATACCACTGCACTCCAGCCTGGGCAACAGAGTGAGACCCTCTCTCTAACAAAAAAATAAAACAAACAAAAAAAGGAAGAAAATGAAAGAATACACAGGGATAAGGAGCCAAAATGTAGAGGCTCTGAGGAGTCACTGAAGAGCCTCTGTGTAGGCCCCAGGTTTGTCTGTTTTTTTTGAGACAGGGCCTCACCTTATTGCCCAGGTTGGAGTACAGTGATGTGATCACAGCTCACTGTACCCCAACTTCCCCGGCTCAAGCAATCCTCCCACCTCAGCCTCCCAAGTAGCTAGGATCACAGGCATTGCACCACACCTGGGAATTTTTTTTTTTTTTTGAGGCAGGGTCTCACTCTGTTGCCCAGGCTGTTTCCAGTACTTTAAGAGGATAGAAAATAGATAAGAGGGAAAAGGAAAGAAATTATAGGCAGAAGAGTTAAAAGAAAAGGATGATAATCTTGGTTTGCCATGCCAAGTATCTAGACAAAGGAGGCAACAGTAGCCATGAAAACAAAGGGTGGATGCTTCCTGCTGCCAAGCTCAGAAACAAGGTCAAAAAGAGCTAAGTGGCATACAGATCAATCAGTCAAGAAATAGAGCTGAGTGGGAGCCTGAGGCTCAGGTTGAAGGTGGGATGAGGAGTTGGCTGCTCTTTAATTCCTTCTAGCACAACCTTCATTAGCTGTGCTTGTACGCTAGCCATCCCCAACACACCAAAAACAGTTTGGTGGATTTGTATTCAGTTTAATAGCTGTATCCACGGGGTACTAATTGATCTGCGTTAAGCTGGAGGGAAGATTTTAATAGCAAGCTGTAGGATTCTATCCTTGGTGGCATGATAGTCAATATTTTTATCAATGACTTGGGTGAGGAAACAGATGGTATGCTAATCAAATTCTTGGATAGCATAAACCTGGAAAGGAGATCAAAGTCAAAATCCAAGAAGCTCTCAACAGGCTGAAGTGATGGGCCAAATCAAATGGGTTCAGTTTAACTGGAAAAAATATTAAGTCCTGCACTTAGGTTCAAAAACGACTGTATAAAATTACCACAAATGGCTTAGTTAGATGCAATTTCAATAGAAGTGTATGCTCATTCAAAGTTCATTCACATTTAGGCTGCATTAACAAACATCCCATGTCCCTAACAAGAGACAGGGAAGTCTGATTTCTGTACATATCAGAGCATACCTGGAATGTTTTGTTCGGTTGTACATCACACACTTTAAGAAGGACGCTAACAAAACTGGAAGGCTTCCAGAGAGCAGCAACCAGGTTGGAGAAACCAAGACATGAGAAATGGTAGAAAGAACTGAAGATGCTTAGCCAGTACACCAAAAACACACTAGCCAGCAGGGCTAGAAAGATATAATGGCTACAAGGAGTGAGAAGGGCCAGGCTTACTCTGGGAGATCCCAAAACAGAAACCAGGACCAGCAGGAGGATGCTATAAGAGGTGGACTGAGATTTAAAATGCACCATATTGGCTGGGCGCGGTGGCTCATGCCTGTAATCCAGCACTTTGGGAAGCCGAGGCGGGCGGATCACCTGAAATCGGGAATTCAAGACCAGCCTGACCAACATGGAGAAACCCTGTCTCTACTAAAGATACCAAATTACCTGGGCGTGGTGACATATGCCTGTAATCCCAGCTACTCGGGAGGTTGAGACAGAACTGCCTAAACCCGGGAGGCAGAGGTTGTGGTAAGCCAAGATCACGTCATTGTACTCCAGCTTGGGCAACAAGAGTGAAATTCCATCTCAAAAAATTTCAAACATTTTTATTTCGGAGACAGGTTCTTATTCTGCTGCCCAGGCTGGAGTACAGTGGTGTGATCATGGCTCACTGTAACTGCAGCCTGAAACTCCTGGGCTCAAACGATCTTTCCACCTCAGCCTCCCAAGTAGCTGGGACCACAGATACATGCCACCATGACCTTTTTTTTTTTTTTTTTTTTTTTTTTGTAGAAACAAGGTCTTGCTATATTGCCCAGGCTGGTCTAGAACTCTGGATCTCAAGCAAATCCTCCCATCTCAGTCTCCCAAAGTGCTGGAATTACAGATGTGAGCCACTGAGTCAAGCCTAGAACTGTATTATTTTTTAAAAAAATTTTTTAGAGATAGGGTCTCACTTTGTTGACCAGGCTGGTCTTGAACTCCTGGTCTCAAGTAATCTTCCCATCTCAGCCTCCCAAAGTGCTAGGATTACAGGTATGAGCCACCATGCCTAGCCTTAGAACTGTATATTTTTAAAAATGGAACAGGCTGCCCTGTGAAGCAATGAGTTAGTTCCCCATCACTAACCAAGGGAACCAAGCAGAGGCTCAGAAATTATGGAGATAATTAATACATGAAGTGGAGGTTAGGAAGACAATTCTAACCCTCAGAGAATGTGAAACCAAGAAATCCAATAGCTTTTATATATGCAAAGATGCTCAACTCTGCTCATAAGAGACATTCAGCATTACAGGCTCACGCCTGTAATCCCAGCACTCCAGGAGGCCAAGGCAGTCGATCACGAGGTCAAGAGATCAAGACCATCCTGGCCAACACAGTGAAACCCTGTTTCTACTAAAAACACAAAAATTAGCCAGGCTTGGTGGTGCACACCTGTAATCCCAGCTACTCGGGAGGCAGAGGCAGGAGAATCACTTGAACTGAGGAGGTGGAGGTTGCAATGAGCTGAGATCGCGCCACTACACTCTAACCTGGCAACAGAGCAAGACTCTGTGTCAAAAAAAAAAAAGACATTCAAGTCAGACTATGCCAAGATAACAAAACTGGAAGCCTTTCACCACCTAACTTCAAGCCTTATAAAGCTATAGTAATTAAAGCAACGTGGAGCTGGGCATGGTAGCTCACGCCTGTAATCCCAGAGCTTTAGGAGGCCAAGGTGGGCAGACCACTTGTGGTAAAGAGTTCAAGACCAGCCTGGCCATCGTGGTGAAACCCTGTCTCTACTGCAAATAAAAAAAATTAGTTGGGCGTGGTGGCACACACCTGTAATCCCAGCTACTCGGAGGCTGAGGCAGAAAGATCCCTTGAACCCAGGAGGTGGAGGTTGCAGTGAGCCGAGGGTGACTGCCCCACTGCACACCAGCCTGGGCGACAGAGCAAGACTGTCTCAAAACAACAACAACCACAATAAAGCAATGTTGTATTACAGACTGGTATTAGAGAGTGCCAGAAATAGATCCAGGCATATATGTTTAATTTATTTTTGAGAAAGATGAAAGGCAGTTCAATGGAGAAAGGATGGTCTTTTCAACAAACAGTGCTGGAACAGCTGAATATTCAGATGCCAAAAAAAAAAAAAATTGAGCTTGGAAATATTGCTTGCACCATACACAAAAATTAACTCAAAATGGATCACCGACCTAATTGTAACACTGTAAAACTTACATAGGAGAAAGGAAAAAATCTCCGTTACCATGGGTTACGTTTCTTAGATTCAGTACCAAAAGCATAATCCACAAAAGGAACTCAGCACCTAGGGAGTGGGAGCAGGAGGGAGAATTTTTACTATATATACTTTTTTCTTTTTTTTTTTTTTTTTTTGAGACGGAGTTTCGCTCTTGTTACCCAGGCTGGAGTGCAATGGCGCGATCTCGGCTCACTGCAACCTCCGCCTCCCGGGTTCAAGCAATTCTCCTGCCCCAGCCTCCCAAGTAGCTGGGACTACAGGCACGTGCCACCATGCCCAGCTAATTTTTTTGTATTTTTAGTAGAGACGGGGTTTCACCATGTTGACCAGGATGGTCTCGATCTCTTGACCTCGTGATCCACCCGCCTCGGCCTCCCAAAGTGCTGGGATTAC